>JAAAKG020169955.1:0-27640 GCA_010014905.2 Druon quercuslanigerum | reverse complement strand
GACCGGGCATCCCGACCGGGCTATTAGGTTCGGTCCCGATCGGGGCGTGCGTTTCATGACGGATCTGGCCACTGTCGATTTGGCCCGATCCGTCCCCGACCCGGGCTACGGCAAGATTTCTGCACGGGTCCTAATTCGTCCCTTGCCGAGTTTTAGCGCTAGTAAGCTATGGCTCTCGACCTACCTGCAGGGGATTCGCGAAAGTAGCCTCCTCCGGCCCTTCCAGCGTACATGCTACGACACTACTTGGAAATAAAATCTATAATATTTGTCCACCAAATAAAAATTAATAATTGTTCAAACTACCTAAATTAACAAATACTTTATTTTGCTATTTCAGGAGGTACAAACTTAATTTTTTCGGTTAAATTAAGTTTAAATAACTAACTTCTGTAGTTTTAAGAACATTTTGATTACAATAAAAAAATTATTGTTGTAAAAACAATTGTTTTAACCAATTTTTATCATTTCATTTAGTTATGAATAAAATACCGTTTTTTTCACGGAATTAACAGCCAGTTATTTAGCAATGACTTTTTGCTATGAACCGATAACGTTTGAGAATTCTTTAACCAAAATTAATTAGGCAATGCATTATTTTGTTTGTTTTCAGCATTTAAACCTGTTTTTTGGTGTGTAATCAATTGTTGATAACACATTTTTAAACAAAAAAACAAGTTTACATGCTGAAAAATAGCCAAATAACGCATTTGTTAATTAAGTTTGGTTGAACAATTATAATATGTTATTCAAGTATATGTGGAATTCTATGGAAATATTTTCAGTATATACCTATTTTCCTAAAATTCACAACTGTAGCTTTAATTTATTGGTGGAATATTTTACTTATCTTTGGAAATTCCGGGAGCTAAAATTTAAACAGATTCAAAAAATTATTAACTAACGTAATAAATTTGGTTTATTTCTAAAACAATAGCATCTCTAAAAATTGTCCAAATCTAAAAGTATGAATGCTGTTATTCCTATTTTTATTTGGAAACTCGTTTACGAACATCATGCATTGTTTTTATTGCTTAAGCAATTTGATTATAAAAGTTAATTAAAAATATTATTTTAACACATAAAAAGCAGAATGGTAAGTCTTCAACCAAAAAAATGTATTTTTAAACAAAGCTAAAATTAATAAATATTTAACCAAATAGATGACTTTTTAACCAAAAAGATTAATTTTTAACAAAATGCATACATTTTCACAAAAATATTTTAAATGAAGGTATTTTTAACCTAATAGAAATTTTTATAGATAAATAAATTAAACAAATCGAGTAAGTTGAAGATATAATTAGAAGTTTTGAAAAGATTCAAAAAATTTAAGAATTGAAAAGAGTTCGCAACATTTGAAACAGAATGTAGATTTTTAAAGATTTTTAACGCATGATTTAGAAGCTTTCTAAGCATTTCGAAAGGTTTGAGAGGTTTGAAAGGAAGAAAAAATTGTTTTCAAAATTCTTGAGAAAGCTAAAAAATTTTATACAATTAATTTTAAAAATATTTTTAAAAATTTTCAAAATACATTCTGGAAGATTCTTAGCAATTTTTTAATTTTGCAGGATTTGACACATTTGTGGGAAAATCGAATTGCAAGATATGAATTAGAGATGCATTTGCATTAGATTCCTGGAAAATTGTTTATTAATATTTTGAAACAAATTTTTAAGAGAATATAGTTAAATGACATTTTCCTCCTTTTTTAAAGGATGTCGTTTTTTAATTGAAAAATATATAAATATCTTTTCAGTTAATTTCCGAACACAAAACAAATACATACTATCGACTCTAATGCGAATTAACAAATCTTCTATACAGTCTTAAGAGAATATTTAAAAAGATTTTATAAAAAATTTGGATGTAATAAATAATATTTTCAGTTTAAAATTGCTTAAAATTATATAGTTTGACAAATCTATAATTTTTTGGATTGATTCTTTAACTCAAAATTTTTTAATAATTTTTTTGTTCATTGATTGAAAAGTCTTTCTTGGTTAAAAATTCAACTCTATTTTTTAAATTATTTTTTTTTTAAATTAGCATTTTTTGGTTAAGGTTGAAGTTAATAAAAAGAAAACAGTAATGCTAGTAATAAAGCTTCTTTTATGGTTGATGATACATCCTTGCTATTAAAAATTGAGTTCTATGGTTCAACATCAATTTTTAACAAAAAATGTAACTCTACAATTTTTGGTTTCAAATTACCTTTCTTTTTATTCTTTTTTTGGTAAAAATTTTAGTTTAAATTTAGTTATTTGGTTGAATTCTAATTTTATGAACTGAAACTTTTCAACTTTTTAATTGACAATAATTTGTATTTTTTAGTTGAAAATTCATCTTTTTTACATACAGTTAACCTATCCGAGTTGGAGAGTCAGAATTTTAGTTAAAATTTCATCAGTTCTGTTGAAAATTAATAGTTTGACTGAAAATTGAACTATTCCATTTGTGGTTAAAAATTGATCTTTCTTCGTTCGAAATGAAACTATTTGGTTGAAAGTAAAACTCTTTTTTTTTTTAATTTCATCTTTTTTATTTAAAATTGATCTATTCAACTTACATATGCCATCATTTCAGTTAAAAATTCATCTTTTGTTGAAAATTCAATTATTTTAATAAAGGATTCATCATTTTAGTTGGAAACTCATCACTTTATATTTGAAAATGTAACTATTTAAAAAAAATTTGTTTTGGCTGAAATTGATTTTTTTTAAACTGAAAATGTAACTATTCCAATTTATTATTCCATTATTTGAGTTAAAATTTAACTCTGTGGTTGAACAGTAATTTTATTGACTAAAAATTCAACTATTTAAATTTTGATTAACAACTTATCTTTTTTAGTTGAAAACTCCTCATCTCGGTTTAAAATTGACCTATTTCAGTTGAAGATTAATGATTTTAGTTAAAAATTAATTCCTCCCACATTTCCAATTTTTAAATGAAATCAATTTTTAATCACTTGGAAAAATTATTCCTCACAATACTTTATGAACCAACAATAATTTTTATTTGATAAACAATGTTACTAATTTTGTAATTTTGAAAGACCACTTTTATATGTTACTGTGTCAAGTTGTGATTTTTTAAATGATTTTTTTTATTTTATCGGATTTTGTCGGCAGTATTTTAAAATCGATTTCAATAAAAATAGGAAATCTGCCGGTTTAAAAATTGATGAAAATCTACAACTGTTTCTGAAATATACGTAAAGAATAAAAAAATGTTGTCATTTGACAAAGTCTCCTCCATTTCTAGTCAATTTCGTGAACGACTTGAAATCCATGTGTTGAAAAATATGAATTTGTGAATCTATTATTCATAAAAATTTGTATAAAATAAAGAATTTTTGTTTAACGATAAAGTATGATAGAAAAAGAATATAGCTTAATAATTTTAAATTGATTCCATTGAAAAAAGGAAAAATGTTGCTTAAAAATTGACAAAAATCTGTATTTTAATATGAAATTTATTAAAACAATTAACAATCGTCGTACGGTATTAGAACCTTATAGATATTATTCATTGTCGACAGATAATTTATTACTTTTGTTAAAGAAACGTAGTGTTTGGAGCGTAAAATGAAGAAGGTATACATAGCTTGAACATATATAGCTTAAACCAATTTTCTCTTAAATTTATTTATCTCAGTTTCCCCGTAATTCTGCACTTTCAATTAGCGATGACCTCTCTTGAGTACGCAATAGGATTTCTCGGATCGGAACTCGAGTTTTCAACATTTATAAGCTTAAAAGTCTAGAAATGTGGAAATAATTATAATTTTTGTAACCATTTTTATTTTTGTATAGACATTACAAATTGATATTATTATCGAGACCCGGTCCTAGGAGACTTATGATATTTTAAAGACAACGACTAGTAAAATTTAAACACACCAATAAAATATACAGGGTATCCTAAAAGTCTGAAAACACCTAAATAATTGTCCAGATTACAGTTGAAGAAATTTTATACCAGGGTAAAATAATATTTTTTTAATGAAAGTTGAAGTTTTCAGGTTGATAATTTAACGTTTTTTAATCGTCATTTTAGCTTGAAAATTCAACTATTTGTTTGAAGTTAAATTATCTTTTCTTGAAATTCGACCATTTGATTGAAAATTCATCTTGGCAGGTTGAAAATTAAACTTTTTTTTACTAAAAATTCATTGACTTTGTTAAAAATTCGTCTCTTTTGCTTGAAATTTCTCCAACTACTTGGTTGCGAATCGAACTATTTGGTTGAAAACTATTTGTTTTTAATTCGTCGCTTTTGTTTGGAAATTTTAGTTACTTTGCTGAAAACGAAATATATTCAGAGTTAATATATTACATAAATTTGAAACGTTTTATATTCAATAAACTTAAGTACATACTGTATTTATATTATTATTACCTATATCAATTTATTTCTTAACTTTCGTGAAAAATAATTCTATTTCATATTTATATTACAGACTCTTAAATTTAAATCCTTAATTAATGAGTGATTCAAAGTTTAAAATGTTTCGAATAAATGTTACTGAAGATCAATTTAACATGATGAAAATAATTTTAAATGTGTAAAATTTTTTGTTTAACGTTCAATCTTTTAGTCAATTCGAACTTCAAAAATTAAAAAAAAATGGATTCTACAAAATTCAAATTATACACATTCTTGGTTTTAAAATGTATCTGATATTTGTACCAGATTTTGTTAATAAAGGGTATAGTTGCTTCGTTATAAAAAAGAGGTGGAAAAAATGGAAGAACTAAAAAAACATGTTATATTTGTTTTTCGCCTTGTTTAAATGTATATACATGGTTGCAGCAGTTTGTTAAGAACCTTTTTTTCTGTAACGTTTCCATTTTTTTAAGATTGATCTTTTTCAGTTGAAAATTCTTTTTTTTTACTAACTGACACCAAAATAATCTTCTATTTTAACACATGACAGCAGTTTTGTTTATAGTTTGTTTACGTGAAGTACCTGAAGTATCCCTATCCTTGAGTAACTTATCTAAGAAGACTGTGGTTACGATAGGAATAATATTTAGAAAATTTGAATTGTTTACTTTACAATACATTTGATCTAAATATATAATATAGTTTTTGTATTAATTTATTAATATTTATATATGACTTTTTCCTTTTATTGTCTACGTTTAGCAGAGAAAATAATACTGAAGTATTGTTTTTAAATAAGAAAGCTCGAGAGTTCGAAAACAAAATTCTCAAGATCATGTAAGCCGAAAAGTGATGTAACTCTCTAAACATAAATTAGTAAAATTACACTAAGTACTTCTTAAATTTGAATTATTAAAAAAAAATCCTTCACTAACAATTGGTGAAAAATATCAATTTAATTAGTCCAAATATTTAATAATTTGATAGTGTAAGACAGCGATTACTTGCTCAATTAAAATATATTAATTTATTTAGGACTGTATATGGGGCATTATTTCTCAACTGCCCCAACTTTAAAAGTCATGTTCTTGGATTGTCTTCAAATTCTGAAAATACGTTCCCCTACTTAATAGCACTTTCATCCACCAATTTATAGACCAGGATTACCACCCCTTCCTAAGTGGTGGGGGGTTGACTTTCCACCCCAACGCTTGTACTGTTAGCTTTAAAAGGCTATAATGTCTATAATCAAATGTCTGAGTTTCGTCGTTAAAATTTTTTTAATTTTCATTAAAAATTACGTTTACTGGCATTGTAAAAAGTTATAAAGTAGTCTATAATGGGAACAAAACGAAATATTACGCGATGAAAAATTATAATCGATTTAAATTATTATTTAAAAATTATTTTATTGATATTTCTGTTAAAAGTTCATGCATTTTACATGTGCAGAATGTCGTGCAATAATAAATAATTGGAAAAAAGCTTAAAATTTGTTACTTTAACTTTTCTGAACTGTACCTTATGAGGATGGCTTTTTCAACGAGTTCAGATCCCAGCAGACATAGAGACATTTTTTTCACAATCTTAAGATTTATCAGTATTTTAACAATATTGATATAGACCAGTAGACAAACAAAATTAACATCTAATATTAATAATTACTCATTAAAATCATTGCAGTCAACATTGCTGCCTACATCGTCTTCAGACTCCTCTGCTAATCCCGTAGAACAGTTCTAGAACTTTGCAAATTTTAAGGACGTCCTTTTTCCGCCATTCTTGATATAAAAAAAAAAAGATTTAAAAACGGATATTATCATAACACTTTAGAGTCTAACAATAGTCAGTAATTGTAAAATTTGTGCTATTCATGCAATATTTTTACTGACACATAAAATGTTATTTATTATTAATAATTTTGATGTTAATTTTTTATATGCGTAATCTATAATCCATATTTTAAATTATTAAGTTAAAATTGTGAAAAAATTATCTCTAGCTGCGCTGCGCTTCGAACCCCGGTCTTTCAGATTCCCGGTCTGATGCTCGAACCAACTAAGCTACGGAGAGACGAGAATATTTTCTTCACAACACCTACAAGCTGTATTCTAATGTCGGCCTTATACTTGTATGATTTAAAATTTTTTCGCCACACAAGAAAGTTTATATTTATTTTTGATCTAATGTTTTTGAGCAGGGGAATGTATTAATAATTTTAATGCTAATTTTTTTGTCTGCATGGTATATAATCAATATCTTTAAAATATTGGTTTAAAATTGTAAAAATATGCTCTCTAGCTTCGCTAGTATTCTTTTCCGGAGCATAAGGATGACATTGCAATCAAATCTGTAGATGTTGTGATGAAAATATTCTTGTCTCTCTGTAGCTTAGTTTGTTAGAGCATTAGACCGGAATTTTAAAAGACTGGGGCTCGAATCCCAGCGGAGCTAGAGAGCATATTTTCACAATTTTAAATCAATATTTAAGAAAATTTGACAAACAAAATTTTTGTTCATCCGCAGCAATACCTTTATATATACGTTTTATCCAAATTTTAAATATTTTCTTATATTACTTTATTTTTTAGTGTTTTTATTATAGTTTTTATGTACAAAAACCAACTACTTTAGAGAGCAAAAATGTATCATTATTTCATTATATATTATAAAAAAAATCGGTTCTCAAGTTTCAAAATAGTGCAACTTTCCTGAATATGGACAAATTGGAAAAAAACATTTTAATCATAAGATTCACTCACTCAACGCTTAGTTTTAACCTAGTTTTATTAAAATCGTTCAAGTAACTGAATATGCAGAAGTACATTACAGCCAATTAGAAATTCTAAATTCAATTTAGTTTATTTGAAAGTCATTCATGTTTATGTAAACTTCTAGAACAATGGTTAGTTCCGAACGGAAACGCATTCTGTTCAGACATCAAATTATTTTCCAAATTATTTTAACAAAATACTTCTGAAAATGGGACCAATAGACACATTCAATTACTATTATTATGAAATGGCAGGTAAGTTTAATTTGTATCAATTATTGCAAAGATGAGTGCCAAAAAGTCGATTATTTTAATCATTATGATTTAAAAAATTCTAAATAGTCTAAATTTTTTTCTAAATTGAGTGTAAGCCAAGAGTGTATGTAAATATAAACCTAAACGTCAAGTCCAAACATGTTCTTATTTTATGGTATAATAAATTAATAGGGAGCCTCACTAGAAATTACATAAAAAACATTATGCAAAAATAGTGACAATTAATAAACGGTATTTGGAATCAACGTTTACAATTCGATTTTCAACTAGACTAAAATCTTCTTAACTATAAAATTAATCATTTTAGCCCGCGTCATAAATAGCGTGAATAACTATTTTCGAGGTTTATCGTAAAATACTAATGCAGCGTGATCATACAAAAAACTTGCGGTACAGACTTTAAAGTGATTTTTAAAATTTTCAAATTTAAAATATCGAACTCTACTCTTGATTTCTAAATTTTTTAACTCAATATAGGTTATATCTACGAATCTTAAATATTTAAAAACTGATTGTAATATTTTGAATATTTTGATAATTAATCTTCTAGATTAAAAAGTTCTCAGTTAAAAAAATTGTTATTGATTTCATTTTTAACGTTTCCAACTTAAAATTTTTCGAAATTGTATGCACTTTATTATTTTATTAGTTTAACGCCATTTGATTAAAAATTTTACAAGTAAAAATATTAAAAGCTTTCACTTTGAATTGCCTAATTTAACAAATGTTGAAAGAATGTTTTCCCTGATTAAAACAACAACACTGTATTTTTAAGACATTAAAAATAAAAAATTTGTAAGTTTTAATCGTTAATTCAAAATTTCCTAACAACAAATTATTAAGTTATAAGCCCATTCATAATAATTAATGCATTAGATATTTATTTTCCGCTCAAGAACTATATTCAATTCACGCTGACACTTTATAAGGAATTTTTTTATCCATATGTAAAAAAATTAAAAGGAGGGTACTTTACAGAAATTAAAATTAAAAATTCCAGTATTATAGAAATATCTATAATTAACAAAATTCAGCCTAAAAAGTAAATATAGCGTAACACTCCCACAATTAAAAAAATTTCCAAAATCCTTTTTGTTCAAAATATCTCTTACATAGAACTGTAATTTTATCAAGTTTCATCAAAATTAAACCACCACTTGTAGATTCTGATATTTCGGAATTGTCCTTGACCAGGCAAAAAATGAAAAATTGTTGAAGCAGTTGGTACCATATTGACTTTTCTTATTGCCTACTGTGTGTCCCTCTTTTTTAGATTTTTCAAATATTAATATTTTTATTTAAATTTCTTTAACACCGGCATCTGAAAATGATGTTCTCGAAGAAAAAAATGCGCACTTTTACTTTTTTTGCCTTTTAAATTGATTTATGAGTAAGTGATTATTATCGACAATAAAATGCTTGGCGGTCTCATTATACTCACCCTTCACGCCTCCCCCTTATTTCTCACTTTTGTGTTCTACTATACTCTATATATAAGTAAAATAATTAACCAGAGAAATATACCATTTTTTCAGATCCTCGAGTGATGCAATACTTTTTACTGAGGAGATTTTGGCCCATTGTACTAATTTTATTCAGCTATTTGTATTTTGTATTTCAATGTGGACCACAGTACATGAAACACAGGCCAGCTTATACATTGAAGACGTTTATTAGATTGTACAATATTTTCCAAGTTGTTGCAAATGCTTATATTGTAAAAGAATTTTTAGGAACTTATCCGGACGCCACAGCTTTCCAGTGTGTCCCGGGAGATTATTCCTGGAGACCTGAAGCCATGAGAGTACGTTTTTGCATTTATAATTATTTTACATGGTCAATTCTTAAATAATTGGATTGTTATAATGTGAATTACTTAACATATTGTTTTCATTTCTAGTTCAATCAAATGATCTTTTATACATAAAATAAATAGCAGTTGCGAGTTTTCTTAGAGTATTTGGACAAACTCCTATTGAAATAATAAATTCTTTAAGACAAAAATTTAATTTATAAAAAGTGAAGGAATTTTATTAATTTAAGAAAAGTCAGGGATATAGAAAACAAATCTGGCAAATAAGAGAATTTCTATAACTAAATAACTACCAAGCAGAATAAATTTGAAAATTTTTTATTTTAATTCAAAAATTTGTTATTTCGTTATTTATTCAAGATTCTAGCTTACAAATTTTACAAGTTTAAGGTTCTGGTTGTAATTTTTAGTGGTCAGGGGAAATAAAAAATTAATTAAGATACCAATGGGTAATTTTTAAAATAAAGCTTTTTGTATTTTATTTGTCTTGTATTGATATTTGTATTTTTTAAATATTTTTTTGCATTTGCTTTTTCATGAAGATTATTTTTTTAGTTACAAATTTTATTAATTGTTGGAAGTTTTAACAACTTTACTAAAAATTCATTCTTGAGGGTCAAAAATTAAAAAATGTTGTTGTAAATTTTGTTGTTGAATGTTTTCAATTTGTATCTGATATATTGTTTTATTCAGTTTATAGAAGATCTTATGTTAAAAATACCACAAGCATATATTACCTCAAGGTAGTTGTCCTGCAAAAGTCAGGTATCTGAAAAAAACATTTGTTATGAAATATGTTAAAATTCACAAACACAAAAAACATTACTTTTAAACATGTTTTTTTCAATTGAATTTTTTCTGACCATCGGTTCTTACCAATTTTTGAAAGACAATTGCATTTTAATAAATGAACGCTAATTTTTTCCAGAAAAACATGATCTACAACTCTATTTTTCCAATTTTAAAAATAACAAAATAATCTTAAAATATAATTATTTGTTTAAAAAATATTTTCCTAAAAAAAATTGTTCTCACAATTTCAAACAAAAGAAAATTTACTTTTAAAAGTGGAAACAGCAGTTATAATCAGTTATAATATTTTGATTCTTAAAATCACAGAAATTTTTTTTTTAAGATATCTGACTTTTGGCACGTCATACTATTTTAAATATAAATAATTTCCATTAGTTTCACGTCCAATATTTTATTATTTCTGAATAGCATAAATTACGTACATTAGTGGGGGGTAGAAATGATTTGTTATGGTCTGCTACAGGAGGGAGGGGGGGGGGGTCTTGGAGAAGGCCTAGAATCAGTTACGTAATTTAAGTACTGCCCCTTATTGTCTATCAAAGAAACCTTGCAAATTTTACCTGGAAAGAAGTATAAATAATAATACAGAAATAAAACTAACCGATCCAGTACTTATACAGCGCTAGCACTAGTATTACGGAATTTTCTGCCACTTTAGCCTTGAACAATCTGGAAAAGAGTTGGTATTAATATAAATTAATAAAGTAGTATAAATATTTGTGTGAGAAAATATATTCGAATTTATCGATATTTTTTTCAACTAATAATCTCATCCTTAATCATGTAATATCCTTAATTATTATCCCTTATTATCAGAATAAGACATACGAAACTTGAAAAAAAACCTTTTTTTCGAGGGCTTATGAACTGAAACCGTAGATTACTTCTAAATAGTCTTATGATGTCGTGTAAGTCCTGCTGTATTTACGTTTTTTATTCTTATACATCGCTCTTTTCCTTGTTGTCAAAATAATTCACAAGCGACTGATACGTTCTTCTTGCTCATCCACTTGTATTAGAACTAGAAATAAAAGTGCATTTATATTTTCACTGGGATTTTTGCAAGTTTTTCAAAGGAAAATCTATCAAATCACTTGATATATCATCAATATCATATCACAAGATTTATAATGCAATTTAAAATAAATTTTATTAAAAAATTTTTTAAATTGCTAAGTTAAATCGTTAACTATTTCAATTATGAAATCATTAAGTTTACGTGAAGACGTATGTAACCCTACGAGATTGTACGATATTTTTTTCGAAACCGCCATGTTATGAGACTGTAGAGCCTCCTGAAAAGTGAGCGTTAGACAGCCCGTTACAGAAATGGTACGTGAACCGTCTATGGTGTGAATGTTTCTACATTCTCATCATTTATGATTGAGAAAGTATTAGAATTGTCCGAAATTTGACACCACACTTTTTCAACGGATCTCCACGTTTCGAGAGCCCCTGAATGCGAAACTCAAGTTTTTACGATGGCGTCTGTCTGCCCGTCCGTCCATCCAGCTGTCCGTCCGTTCATAAACACGATAATTCTCGAAGAAAAGAACGAATCAAATTGAACTTCGGCACACTTCTTTTAAGTCCTAAAAGAAAGGACGAGTTAGTTAACCAGCTATTTTGGATAAAAATTCAAAAAGTTAAAGCATTTTCAAAAATTTTGGGACCTTTTTTTTGTATTACAATTTTTGATGTTCGGCTATTTAAACTACTCCGAAAACCAAACAATTTATTCTCAGGACTTTTTTCGATAAAAATAAAATTCTCCAGGTTATAGCATTTTCAAAACTTTAAAAATCGAAAACCAAAAGTTTAAGCCAAACAACGCACGTTATAAAAAAAAATGAGAAGATAAATATTGCTTTTTAAAAGCCCTACAAGATTATCATAACAGACTTCCGTTTCCGGCATGAAAGTGTAAGGTAGCGAGAATTGTGGATTCTAAGTTTTTCCGATAATTGTGGTGAAATTTGAGGTGACTGAATTGTGGAAGCATATAGAAGGGTTTGGATGAAAGAGATTGTTTAAGGGATTGTGACATTGAAAAGGGGATAACGATATTTTTGAGGATTTAGACAGATTTGTGTGAAAGTTGAGGTTCGGTTGGTTTGAGATTTGTGACAGGGTGGGAGGACTGGGTTAGTAGTATCAGGGTTGGGTAGAGACGGAGAAAGACAAGACAGGTACCAGAACGCAACGATAGAGGCAGGGAAGGATAGAAGGCGGGAACGTTTAAAATTGGATTCATGGATAGCAAAAATGGTAAATCGAGGAAAATTCGGATTCAGAGCAGGAAGTGTTTAGTATACAGAAAAAGGAGATCAAAGAAAGGAAGGCAAGGGGAAAGTACAAAAAAAATATAGAAAAGGAGAGATTAAGAGCAAAAAGCGTAGGATCGATTGAGGCTTTTATCAAAAGGAAGAGAGGGAGAGGGGAAGCAGTAAAGAGAAGAACGATTTAGGTTCCAACTTAAAATATCCAAAAATATTTAGATTGCTGCCGGAATAGCAGAGTTTAGTAGAGAAGGGTGAGAATAGTAAGGGGCTGAAGGAAACGAAGATGAAACCGAAGAACAGAGGAAAAACTGAAAGAAATTCGCGAAGTCTTGATAGAAGTAATTAGGCGGGAAGTGGCTGAATTTAGGAAAGAAATGAAAAAATGGAAAGAAGTTAGGGAAAAGTTAGAAAAGAGGATGAAGTTATTATAGCAAAAACCAGTGAGTAGGAGGATAATAATAAAAAGGTAGAGGAGATGCAAGGTAGGATTAGGAAGTTAGAAAGCTTGACCGGGATCTTGGTGTGGGCGTTAGTGGGAATACGGAGAAGCAAAGACTGATAAAAATAGAACAAAGAATAGAAAAAAAGATAGGGAAGAAAGAAAAAGAAACATGTTGATAAAGGGTATAAGATTAGAGGGAAAGGAGATGCAGGAAGGAGTAGAAGAGTACTAAAAAGGATTGATGCAAAAGTAGAGATAGAGGTAGTGCGAAAGAAATGGGAACATAAGAGGGAAGTAACAGCATAGAAGAGGTTCTTATATGGGAGCTTGGAGAGAATAGAGGATGATTTGACATGGGTACAAAGAAGGATGCAATATAAGTTAAGGAAAATAGCGGAAGAGGAAAGAGAAAAGGGAAGAAGAACATGGGTTAAATATGGGAGGATACAGATAGACGGAGTATGGTGGGATGGGGATGTAGAAAGGGAAGAGTTAGTAAGAAATGAGGGGCGGGAAAACTAGGAGAAGAATGAACGTGAGGTAGGAAAATAAGCAATAGTAAGAGGCAAAAAGAGAAAAAAAAACGAATGTGAGGAAGAATTAAGGACATGTTACTAGAATATAGCAGGATTGGAGAGAAAGGATAGGGAATTCATGAGAAATTTGACACAATGGGATGTTGTAATAATAATGGAGACGTGGCTAGATAAAAAGGGATGGGAAAGTGTAAAGGGAAGATTACCAAGAGGTTACAAATGGCAAGTTGAAAATGCAAAGAGGAAGAATAAAAAGGGCATAGCAATGGCAGGAATGGAAATGGGAGTGAGAAATGAATGTATAACAGGGAAAGATAAGAAAGAGAGGAAAGAGAAAAAAGAAGGAATAATAATAGAAAAGGTAAAGGTGGGAGGAGAGAAGTTGAAGATAGTGGGGGTTTATGTGAACGGAGATATGCAGGAGAAAGCAGAGGTGTTAAAAGAAATGATGAAAGAAAATAAAGAAGATATTAGACTTATAATAGGTGGGGATTTCAACGCGAGAACAGGAGATAGAGAAGGAAGGGAATGGGGAGAAGAGGGAGGCAGAAAATCAAAAGATAAAGTACTGAATGGGTAGGGAAAGAAGTTGTTAAAGAGCTTGGAGGAGTAGGGATGGTTTATCTTAAACGAAAATATAGAGGGAGATGAGGAAGGAGAATATACACGGCCAGGAGGTGAAAGGGGAACGGTGATTATGTGATAGTCGATGATGAGGTAAGAGAGAAGGTCAAGAAATTAAAGGTAGGTGATTATATTGATTCAAATAACTTTCCATTAATAGTAATATTAGAGGCAGGAAAAAGTAATAGTAATATGCTTAAAAAGGGGGCAAAGGTAAAGACTGTAGGAAAGGGGGATTGGTCAAGGCAAGGAAAAGAACAGCTTTAAGAAAAGGTTAGAAATATAAAAATGAGAGAGGAAAATGTGGACGAAGAGATGGAAAAAATGATAAGAGAAGTAAAAAGAGGATTACAGTCCACAAACAAGAATAAAGTTAGTAAAGAGAGGAATAGAAGTGGATGGGATGAGGAGTGCAAAGAGAAAAAGAAGGAGGTCAGAAATGAATGAAAAAAGTGGAGAAAAGAAAAAAGAAATGGGGAAGAATATAGGAGAAAAACGAAAGAGTATTCTGAGTTGCGTGATCAAAAGAAAGAGAAAGAGAATAAAAGGTTTGAGGAACAGGCAGAGAAGGCTAGGACGAAAGAAGAGGTATGGAAGGTAGTAAATAGTGAAAGAAGAAGAAGAAAAAGAGTAAATTAAGATATTGAAAGGGTAGAATGGAAAAAATATTTTTTGGATTTGCTAGGAGGAGTAGAGAGAAAAGTTAGGATGGGAGGAAAATATGGTAGAGAAAGAGATGAGGAAGAAAACATAAAAAGGGAAGAAATAGTTAAGGTGTTAGGAATAATGAAGGATGGAAAGGCATCTGGTATAGATGGGATTCCAAATGAAGTATCGCAATATGGAGGGACAGAAATAGAGGAATCAGCATGGATAATGTGTAATCGAGTATAGAGAGGAAAGGGGTGGAAGAGTTATGGAAAGAAGGAGTAGTGATACCAGTAGTAAAGAAAGGCAAAGGAGAGGAGGTTAAAGATTATAGGGGTGTGACTCTGATGCCAACACTGTATAAAGTATATGTAACTGTTTTGTCGGAGAGATTGAAGAAAGAAGTTGAGGATAAGACGATAGAGACACCGAATCAGACAGGGTTACGAAAAGGAATGGGTGTAATGGACAACATATACGTTCTGAACTATCTAGTTAATAAGAGGATTAAAAGGGAATGATAGCAATGTTCGTAGACTCAAAGGCAGCGTTTGACTCCTTAGACCGAGGCGCAATAGAAATAGTTATGGTGAAAAAGGGGATAAGAGAGGGATTAATAAAGAGAGTGTCGGAAATTTTTAGAGAGACAAAAAGCAGGGTAAAGCTAGGGGTTCAAGACAAAAGGTTGGAGAGGAGTTAGGATAGGAAAGAAAAAGATATATACACTGGCATACGCAGTCGACATAGTGCTTATGGCAGAGGATAAATAAGGGATGGCGGGCTTAATTATAGGAATAGAGAAATACTTAGATGGGAAAAAGCTGAATTTAAATGTAGACAAGACAAAAATAATAAGGTTTAGAAAAGGAGGGGAGAGACAAAAAGAATCGACGGGGAGATGGAAGGGAATAAAGATAGAAGAAGTGAAGAAGTTTAAATATTTGGGATATATTTGGGAGATCATAGACTTTATATAAGAGAAAGGATAAACCAGCAGCAAAGGTAATGAAACAGATGTGGGGAATCGGAAAAAGAAGGTTAAAAAATTGAATAAGGAGAATGTGGTTATTTGATATGCTGGTATGGCCGGTATTAAGTGATGGGCTAGAGATATGGGGATGGAAAGGAAGAAAAGATATTGAGAGTTTTAAAGAAAGATATATAAGGTGGACATTAGAGGTAGATTGGAGGACGCCAGGATATATGGTGAGAGGAGAAGCGCAAAGGGATCAATTAAGCATTAGAACGGAAAAGAGAGCATGAAAATTTGAGACAAAGCTGAGGGAGGGAAAGGGATGGAAGTTGGCGAGAAAGTGTTTGATGGAGGTAGAAGAGAGGAGAGCGAGGGCGATAACGTTAACGAGATGAGAAAAAGAAAGGAGGGAGTTGTTGAATGCTAGAGACATGGAAGACGGGACTGGAGTAAACTATGAAGAATTGGAAAAAAAGGACAGAGAAAGACAAATAATAGAAAGATGGGGGTGATCGAGGAATAAAAATACAATAAATAGCAAGATTTAGATTGGAAAACGAGGTAAGAGAAGGGAGGTATTAGGAAAAGGAAGAGAATAGAAAGTGTAGAATATGTGAATGGGAGGAAGAAACATGGAAGCATGTATGGGAAGGATGTAGAAAAGGAATGGAAGATAAAGAAAGCCGGCAACAGAATGTGGTTATGATTCTAGGGGATGATGGACTAGGAGAAGCTTGGATGAAGGAGTTGGAGATTGCTATAAGAGCGAATGAGAGTGAATGAAAGAATGCATGTGAAAAAATGGTAAATTGAAGGACAAAAAAAGTGTAGGAATAAGGAAACGGAAGTCGCTTATATTAGAAACGTAAAGATTATAAGTAATGGATATGTAATAGCATAAATAGACTAAGATGCGTTTGCGTTTTCATTCTCTCTCTATCGCTTACACTTGCACTCTCGCTTTCGACCGCTCGCTCGCTCAGTCGTATGCTAAAAAGTCCTTAATTGCGCTATCACAGGAACTGGATATAAGACTTTATGTACATAGGTTTAAATAATTGTAAATATTAAATTTAAAATTTTCTTTTTGTTTGTTTAATATTGAAGCGCAAATATTGTAAGGAATGGAAGTCATGCAAACCCTTAGAACACACATTGAATAAAGAAGAAAAAGAAGAAGATTATCATAACAACTTTGTGGATTGTGGATTGTGTAATTTTTGGTTTATTCGTAAAAAACAACATTGAATATAAAAAAAATAAAAATCTTTTTGAAAAAACGACCAGTTACAAAAACAAGGATTGAACAAAACCTGTTTACAAATATGTATTTACAAAATATGTACCACCAAACCTACAGAGCTTTGAGAAACTTAATCTTCAACAATACCTAATTAAGTAAAAATTTGAGAATATGTATACGCATATAAATACTGCTATCTAAAATAGATCTCTTTGATAAAGTTTCATTCAAGGATCTAAAATGCAAAAAATAAATATCCGAGCGCGAAACGTCAGGCAACCCTTTATCGAGCGCGAAGCGCGAGAATGATCAGACGCGCGAGCTATCAGAATGTGGAAAAGGAATTCTCGATTTACTTTTTGTTTGTTTATACAGCCATATAATTCGCGACACTTGAGTCTGGGACACCCTGTATACAGTACGCTTCGAGAATACATTGTGTGTTACTCAGTGGCCATTTGTGGAACTAATAATCTGTCATTAACTGGCCTGAAACCATTCGGTAAATGGCTATCTAACGCTCACTTCTTTGGGACGTAATAGGCTCATAACATGGCTCATAACTGCTTCAATTCGAAAGCTCCAGTATTTACTCAAGTATACACTTCTGATTGACACTTTATGAAATATCTGTTATTTTAGTCTAAAACATATCGTTTTTAACGAAATAATTTTACAAATTTTTCATAAGGAAAAAGAGCAATTTTTTAATAGTCATTCATGCTTGAGTGTTTATTTAAAATTAACGATTATGAATCGTTTAAATTCCGGAGAGTTAAACTCAAGCTCTGAATGTAAGTGGAAATGTTGAAATTTGATTTATAAATAACAAACAAACATGTATTCATTTAGAACAAATTCAAGTAAGTTAATATATTAAGAATTTTTTAAATAAAAAATTTTAATATTTGAAGGATTTTAAAAGATTTTCAGATAATAACAAAATTGCCTTAGGATTCCTGGGAAAATTCAAAATAATTTTTATTCTGAAAAATTAATTTAAACAAAATATTTGAGAATATTTAAAAATGAAAGCAAATGTTGATGAATTAATAACAATTCAAAAGTTATAAATTTGGAAAAAATTGGAATAAGTTTAAGAAATACTGATAGCTTACAATTTTTGAAAGGTTTCAAAATAATAAAAAATTGTTCTGAAGTTTCCATGAAAAATTGAAAATAACTTTTTATTTTGCAAAATGAATTTGAACAGAATACTTAAAAAGATTTTAAAAGATTTCCAAAACTGCAAAATTAATAAACTGAAACTTTTGAAAGCAATTTTTTAAATTTTGCTGGATTTAATTAAAGTTTAGTGGAAAAATAGAAAAAATTAGTTAAAAATATAGTTTTAAGAGAATGTTTTAAAACATTTCAAACCAAATTTTTGTGTATAAATATAAATTAAACAATTATTTATTTATAATGACTTTAAATTAAAATTATTAATGTTCTAACTTTAAAAATGTTAACTTAAAAAAATTGTAATGTTTCAATTTTTACTGGTTCTAACAAGAAAAAATCTGCCTCAGACCGGATGTGAACCGGGAGTATGAATATTGCAAAAAGTAGAAATAGAAGCTTAAATTGTGCTGTTTAGAAATAATCTTTTTATAGTTTACGCTTGACTTCCAAAATTGTATAAATATTTTATACCAAAAGTGGTTAAATTTAATGTATAAATAAAGAGATTCAGGATGTTTGCTTTTGACTGGCTTTTAACCTAGAGAGTTCGCAATATGCCCTGTTAAATTTTATTCGAGACGATTTGTTAATAAAAAAGTAGAAAGTTTTGTTTATATCTGACAAATATTTTAATATCTATTAGATGATCCAAAAAATTTGAAGTCAATAGATTTTTTTCAGGAAATATTTTTTTGCTACAATGAAAACTCATTTACTTTTAGGCATGCATGACAAACACGTAATATTGATTAACAAATTCATATTTTGGAAACCATTCACCGCAGATGGCTCACTTACGAGTAATTTTCAAATTTGCTTTATACTAGGCGAAAAAGTATGTTACACATTTTATCTATCTCTTAACGACAGTAAGAAAAATCCAAGAAAAAGTATTAAATAAATGCTACGACGTTTTGTTCATTATTTATAACGTTCATGGAAATATTTTTTTCAAAAAAATCTTACAGCTGCTGGTAAATTCAAGAAAACGTACTTTTCTCGTTTGATTTTCCCGTTATGAAAAATTTCGTGGCGCTGTACTGTTTCTGTGTAGTAAGTCAACTAGTATCTAGACAGATCGTCTATTTTAATAAAAAATTAATAATTATTAAGTAATATAATTATTTTTTATTACATAAAAGTATACTTTATAGATTTTCCAGTTGGTAAAAAATATAAAAAAGTTTATATACAAAAAAATGAAAAATGAGGCTTGGACTATGCTGAACCGATACAAGTGCGCACACCAAAAGGAAGGGGGCATCGCTCATATAAAGGTTATATCGCTCTGTTCGTATGCTTTGCCACTCTTGCAATTCATCTGGAAGTCGTAAGTGACTTAACTGCGGCTTGCTTTTTGGCTGCTTATCGCAGATTTATCGGTGGGCGGGGGATTTGACGGCGCTTTTATTCTGACAACGGTACCACTTTCCAAGGAGCTGCTCGAGAACTTCGAGAAATGTTTGCTGTCCAAATTCTACGGTGAAGTGGCAGCGATACTTACCAATGCAGTGACCGACCGGACGTTCATTCCACCAAACACACTTAATAGCAGGGGATTGTGGGAGGCTGGAGTGAAGTCTACCAATCATCATTTAAAAAGGGTGATAGGAGACCATAAGCTTACATTTAAGGAATTATCCACAGTATTGGTGGAAATAGAAGCCTGTTTAAACTCTCGCCCATTATACCCCCTCACTAACGAATTGGACGACTTGGCTGCACTCAGTTCAGCCAACTTTCTAGTTGGAGACCTGTTGTGTCTCCTTCCTGATGCAGGAATCTCAGAAGTACCTGAAAACCGGCTATCACGATTCCAGTTGCTTCAGCGCATTCGATCCAGCGTAGAAGTTCTCAGTCGGACAACTCGTCCTAGTAAAAGACGAGAGATATCCACAGTCAAAATGTCCATTGGGACGAGTGATTCAAGTACATCCCGGTCCTGACGGTTTAGTAAGCGTCGTTACAATTAAGATGGCAACTACCACATTACGTCGCCACATCGTGCGCTTCAGCCCTCTATTCCTGCCATTATTATAAACTGTTGCGATACCGCTGGTTGCGAATTCATGTCTATGTGTAGAAAGCAGCTCACGCATCGATGTCATAATTATTCGTCCTGCGAATGCAGGCAAGCGGTGTGTTGGGTCAAATCGTGCCTTTGGACCTTGAGTTGGGTTACCTCAATTTTATTGTGCACACCATGCGAGCTTGTTGTTTTTTATGGACTTAGACCGATGATAGGTAATTGTTTCTCCGGCGGACCATTTTTCGGTCACGTACTGCGATCGTCAACTTTAGGAAAACTTGTAAGCAGTCGTCTATCCCTACAGGGTCGCGTCACTTCTTTGTGAGTATTTGAACGCAGGAGTTCTCCTTTTTGTACACCTCCTCATGTGCGCTTGACCCACCGACACAGTGACCTAGTTTGTATTTCGGGTATATGGTGATCCTTCTCGCTGTGTGTTGTGGCCCGTCACATTTTGGATTACGGTTGTGTGCTCTCGAACTGTGCCTCATCCTGTGGCGGATTGTCGCTGTGATCACTCATATGTGAAGTTCTACCGTTCCTTATGATGGATCATTGTCATGTGGAGCATCGCTTGCATTGTCGATTCCCGTTATTAGTTTGTGTGAAATGGTTTTTGGTGGATTTGCTTTTCTAGTTATAAGTGTAGAATTGTAAAGGCTTTTTCCTTCGCTCACTGAGTGGAGGTTTTTTATTGCCAGGATCAATAAACTTTAAGTTCTGTTCTTTACCATAAGTAATGGTGTTTTGTTTTGGCCTAACTCTCTCCTCTAAATCCAAGCTTTCTTCCATTGTAATATGATTTAATTAAAAAAACACGTAGAGAAAATAGATAGAGCCAGTGTAGCGCAAGGCTAGTATTGTTTGTATAGACAGGCTTGAGAAAAATTGTGCTGGCTTTAGAATGATTCAAGACTGCCACGAACTTTTTCCACATGGGTGACTGGACTATTTTGATAACGAATGTTTTGTTGAATGAAACGTGGCATTATTTAAACTCAGAGCATAATTTTTTAATCTAAAAGTTACTATTATTTTCAGGTAGTGAGGGCAAGTTATTTTGCAGCTGTTTTAAAAATAATTGATCTTATCGAAACAGTAATATTTGTACTACGAAAGAAAAATAATCAAATTACAACCTTACATCTCTATCATCACGTAACTACAGTGTTAGTGGCTGTTATATCTGCAAGATATATATCCACGGGAATGGCTGTATTTGTTCCAATTATGAATTGTTCAGTCCACGTGATAATGTACACATACTACTTTCTCAGCAATCTTGATGGTCCAATAAAACAAATGACCTTTCCTCTAAAACGCTACATAACAATCATACAAATGGTAATATATTATAATAATATCTATTGCAAAATAAATGATTTTATGTATACAATAATATGTATATTATATTTACCTCATATTATTTCCCCAGGTACAATTCATCATGCTAGCTATTCACGTCAGCATATCCCTTCTACCAAGTTGCCCAGTGCCAAGACTACCCGGGGTTTTGGTGATACCAAATCTATTTCTTAATTTCGCTTTATTTTATAACTTTTACAATAAAGCGTATTTGAGCCCTAGAAAGAATAAAAATTGATAAAAAAGTTAAACAGTTTTTTAGTTAGATATCTATGCGAATTTTCAGAATATAAGGAAAGCCTGTAATACTTATATGAGAAAAGCCCGTCCACTTCACCCACGGATGGCCTGGCATAGGACTGAGTTTAATCACCGAACAAAATGCAATATCACCAAAGAGCTAAACCTTTTTACAGAAACTCTATCACTCACGTTCAAAACTCATTTAACTTTATCAAACAGATACAACAGATTCACATTCAGCCCCAAGATATCGTAGGAGATTCGATGTAGTATCTTTCTTTGAGAAAATAGCAATCTCTGATACAAATGATATTATTGAATCCTTTGCAAATTTCCCCTCCGACTTTATACCTTTGATAGAACACTGTCTTAACCGGAATTTTGGTTTCGTTACATTGACAACTGTTTTGTCATCTGGAGGCTTGGACTAGATGAACTACACCAGTTTTCTGATTTCATAAAACGATAACAACCTAATATCCAGTTTACCATAGAAATCGAACAAAACGGAAAATTGCCTTTTTTGGACGTACTAGTTTACAAAAAATTTGATAATACATTGGGACATAAAGTTCACAGAAAACCCACCCATGCATGATAACCTAAAAAAGGAATTACACAAAATTAAACAAGTCTTAATGCAAAAAGGTTACACAAACAAACAAATTGATAAAACAGTAAGCAAATACACCTACAAACCAAGTCAACACAACCTACTAAAAACAAAGAGAGAAAAAAGAACACCATGCTACCCTACATCCAAGGTGTCACATAACAAATAGGAAGAATTCTCAACAAATGCAGCATCCAAAGAATACTTAAACACCTGCGGTAATAGCGCAACTTCTAAATAACTCTAATGACAAAAAGGCAGCCCTAAGTGATCCAGGAGTGTATAGAATCCCTTGCTCTTGTTGCAAAGTCTATATTTGAGAAACCGGGAGAGTGGTGAACCATCGTATAAAGGAACATGAGAGTAAAGTCAGTCTATAACATTTCACGCAATCAGCACTAGCTAAGCAACAGAGTTAGTCTTTCTCTTTATCTAGTTCTTATTTTTCTTCTTCTTTATGACCTTTTGCTGTTCATTACATGGCCATAACTGACATAAAGCAACAGTTATAATATTAATTGACTCATTTAGGCAGTGCATGTCTAAGCTATGATAAAATTCATAGTCACCAGTAGAGCCAGAGAAACTTTGTACACCCGGGGTCCCAAAAATTCTGCTGAATTTTACAACAAAGGAAGAAATCTAAACAAAGCGTATTAAGCAAAGTCATTTTGACTTGTTTAATACACAACTAACTTTTCCGAAACTTGCAAAATATCGCTTGACAAAAGACGTCATTATCCGGAGTATGCTCGGGTAAACATTGTAGAGAAGCTGCAATAATGAATCATCTGCCTATAGATCACTGACCACAATTTCCCTTGAACAATCTCCCTCAGAGAATAAAAGCCTTCTACTGTGTACCAAAAACGAAAAAAGTTGATCATTATGTCTGCCAAGTCCAGCTTCTGAAGGTTGTCGATTAAAATGAGAAAAATCAACGAGTTGAACGCGCTCCTAATTACGATCGCAAGGGCCAGAGTATGCTCGCCACAAATATTCCCATGCATGGCCTCTGTACTCGCACTTGCCGTGGAGCTGCATTCGATTGCAGAACTGCTCCTTCCGAAGCCAAATTTAAACCTTGTAATGCAGTCAATAGTCTCCGTCCTGATTTCTATCCTGCACGAACTAAGCGCTCGAACAGTTTGCTCAGAGTCAAAATCAGTGAGATCGGATTAAAACCACTCGTTGCAGGTTTCGGGACGCTGAACACAAAAGAGTTGACCAAAGTTTTCTAGCATTAAAATCTAGTTATTATCCTGTAAAACAAAAACAAAAATAAAATTAAAGACAGGAGAAAAGATGTCTTCCATGATTTCATTCATACGTAATGCCGTTTGGACTAGGAGCAGCGCGGGTGTTACAAACATTCAGGTCAACCTTTAATTCAGCTCCTGAAAAAGGCCAATTAGTAGGATCTGTCTCGTCAATCTTCTTAATTAAAGAGACGGCATTATGCAGAATTTATATCAGTGTTGATGTCCGTGATCCTGGTACTGCAGCGAGACGTCAGTGTACGAACTGTGAGTCAGATCTTGTTCAACCCCCTGGGGGGATTAAGAGAATCACATAATTGATGGAAGGAACGTCATTTTTGATTGCGAAGGAATCTCTTAACCACATAATCCACTTATATAGCTGAGGCCGCGCATGTCTCCAACTGATACCCTAGGTCTTCAAAAAACGAACTTTTTCTAAAAACAGCAACATCGTAACCGGCTTTCCATCAGCACCACTGATTCTTCCCTTTTCCCTTTCAAGGTGTGGAGGGATACGCATGACAGGCCACAGGAACACAAAACACCCCATTCAGGCCTTTAGAGCCGGTGCTTTAAAGGCCCTTAGCCCCCCCCCCCCCTACGAAAACAAAACCAGTCCAGGGACTTGCCTTTAAGTCCATTTGTTAGAAGACGTTATCACCGAGTCAAATATTTCGAAGAAATCAGATCTCTATCAATGATTACGCGGACCAGATCTCATTCATGACATTTGCATGAGCCAATTCATATCCCAACATTGGTAAGTACAATTTTCTTAGTGCTTGGCTTTTTTCGTTTTTCACAAATCTTGATCGATTAGATAAAAAGAAAAAATTTACTCAAAATCTTTACGTTTGATGTAATTGCTGAATTTGCTTCTATTTAAAATTAAAATAAAAGTTCATTTACATAAGGCTCCATCGGCCTTAAGGAACATATTATCATCACAATGCCCGCGCTTCGCGCTCGATTTTTCATGCCGATTTTTATAATTCTCTGAAATGCTATACATTTAATAACGATTAGCATAACCTTTCATATAATTATAACATTATCGAAATTGATTTGCGTTTTTCACCCCTTTTAAGGTCCAAAGAAAAACGTTTAACTTATTAAGCAATAGTTATGGTTTAACCTACTGAAAATGCCACCAAACATTCCATTGCCAGTTAAACAGTATTTGTTTTAATCATAGAAAACTATATTTCAAAAAGTCGTAAGGATTAATTGTTCGAATTTCCGAGTACTGTGAATAGTCCTGCGTAGAATTTTTAAATATTGAAAAAATGGTTTTAAACATTTTGGAAATGCTCTAACTTTTCGCATTTTGATCAAAAATTGCTGTCTAACGAACTTTCCCTTTTCTTTCAGAGCTTAAAAAAGTGTTCCAATGCTCAATTAAATCCGATCATTTTTTCGAAATTTATGGTGCTTACAGATTACAGACAAATTACAGACAGACACCTTGGTTAAAATCTTTTTTCTGGTTCAGGAGGTCTCTCCACTTTTCATGATAAATAAAACAACTTTAAAAGGGGCTCACCTTTCATATTTTGAAGAATAAGAATTATATTTAGGCATTTAAGGGAGTACCCCGGGTAATAGAATTACAAATGAGAATCGTTCAATATTCAGATGACAATTGTATGAAAATGCACTGAAGCTCTGGTTAACACTTTGGAACCTTTCAGAGCTTCAAAGTCGAGAAATCATTTGAAATTAACATGTGGTTTTTGAGAAATCGTATTTTTTGTAGTCTATAAGAAGATTGACAAATGAAAAAATTCTGAAATATTTTTGTCATATATACAATGTTATTCGAAATCCATATCTGCTTCGTTATATATCCTTTAGAGCCTGTACGAATAGAAAAATAATTAATTTTATTTCTGTATAGCTCGCGCGCGACTTTCATGCGAAAAAATAAACTCCATTTTCAATTACAAATAACAACAACAAAAATCACATTTTCGGGAAGAAGCAAGCTGCACCGACCGGTATAATTGCCTTTAGATTATTCGCTTAAAATATGGCGTTCCGCAACTCAACCGTTTAGATTTAGTTTGCCCCTAACGAATTTGACACCCGTTTAAAGCGCCTTAAGCGCGAGTATAAGCTTGTCAGCTTATCTTGTGAAAATCTATTTTCAACAATTCAATAGTCTGTATATAATTTGGTGAAAACATAAGTTGTGTAGGACTTCTTGTGACTGAATAAAAGATTTATTTAAATCAAACCACTGACATATAAAATGTAGCTGTATTTGTTGCGCCCATAGTCGTCTAGGGCCTGCTTCCAACCACCACAAAACTTACTAGCATTTCCGTGCTAGAAAAGCCATTTCAGAACCTGTTTATCAAATTTATTTTTAATTTTCAATCATACCTGTATTACAATTTAATTTAAAAATTACATTTTGACATAAAAAATATTAAAATATAGTACGTGCTGTAGTTTTATAAGATATAAAGGTAAGGTATATGTATATTAATCCGTTACGTAGATTTAAAAATAATTTTATTTTACCTAATGTGTTACATTATCAGTTTTCACATTTCTTTCTTTTTGGAGTCTATGTAAGCTTTTCTATAGAAATTATAAAATAAATAAAAGTTTATACAAATATTTGGTAGAAAAAGTATGGCTGGCAGTTTTGGAACATCGCAAGATGGTAGAAGGGCTACAATGATTTGAATAGCCATTAAGACGAATTGTGCCTGAAATATAATAATAAAACTTTATACATATATGTAAATTTACAAATCTTGGTAATTTATTTAATTTTTTGAGATTAAAATTTTAGGTACAAATTCATAACAAGAATGCGATTAAATGGAAAGCACGAATTAGAAAATTTAAAAGCTGCGAAATATTATAAAAATTATTTTTCATAATTTATGTGAATCACCGGACAGCCCATACGTAAGATGCGTTCCGATAGCACCTTCCTAAAGGAATTTTAATATTTTCTATATGCTATAATTTTCGGCTTTTTGGATTCTTCTATGACACCAATGACGACTTTCGGGTTCTCTTTTTTTTCTCAAAAACCCTGACTTTTTGGTGGTGGTGATGGCCGCCAGCACCTCCACTACATAAAATTTGAAAAATTGAAAAACACAACAGCATCAGAATTTTGGGCGTTTTAGGTCTCTTCAAAAATGCAAAAATTTAATATTCAAAAAAGAACCCCTGTCTCATAAAAATTACCCTTAAATTTTAATAGAATAAGTACATAATAAGTACATAGGTTTGAACTATTTCTGAGCTTACTAAAAGAAACAAATTGTATTATCCGAAAACAACCCATAAATAGCAACCCCTAAATAAAAATATAGATATGTAAATAGAATTTCAAAAGAATATAAATTAAAAGTCAATGGTTTTGTAGGATTCACATAACACTGCCGAAAAATTTCGAAATGAAAAAGAAAATTACTATTCACCCCCGAAAAACTGTAAACCATACCAACTAACCCATAGTAATAATCCAAAAATCAAATAAAAACACCCTTGATGCATTTAACCAAGCCCTGCGCTACTGCCTTCGATTAGAAAGTGCATGAAGATTTCAATTAAAAATAATTACCACAAAGACTTTCCCAAAAATCTTTGTCATATCCTCATCTTCTCAGTAACAATGAACAACACTGGAGAACTACCCTTAACACGTTTGAGGAACCAAGTATCACCCTCCATCAACTAAATCCTTTAAAACAATCTCAAATTTAAAATAACTTTAATAAATAAAATAAATAAAAGTAAAGTAAAAATAACTATACCTAGAAACAAATCTATCACATTTAACGAACCAAGTCTCACCTTCCGTAAACTGAAACGCTCCAAAATATTTTAAGTTAATAATAATTAACACATACAGCTTTTCAAGTATCTAGTGGAGACATCTACCCTCACAGTAATATTCCACAGCCCGTAGAAACTAACCCTATCAAATTTAAGGAATCCAGTCTCAGCTGCATTTACCTAAAATCGCCGAAAAAATGTTGAATTAAAAATAATTACCAAACCTTTCTCTGCAAGTCTCTAATTGATATACAGTGAAACCTCGATAATTCGAACCTCTATAATTCGAATTTTCGATAATTCGAACTTTTTTTTTGGCCCCGG
>JAAAKG020169944.1:0-12419 GCA_010014905.2 Druon quercuslanigerum | reverse complement strand
TATGTAAACAATTTTTATAAACAAATTAACATTTTGCCCCTTTTTTGATGAAAAGGCTTGATTTTTTTTGCGGAATTTACTTAAAATGTTTGGCCTAAGACGCCTTGCTATTACGTTTTTCATAGTGACCAAAAAATGTTAATTATGTAAACAATTTTTATAAACAAATGCACATTTTGCCCCTTTTTTGATGAAAAGGCTTGATTTTTTTTGCGAAATCAACTTAAAATATTTTGCCTAGGCTCCTTGCTATCATATTTTTTATAGTTATCGAAAAATGTTAAGTGTTTAAACAATTTTTATAAACAAATCCACATTTTGACCAATTTATGATGAAAAGGCTTGATTTGGGATGCATGCATTTATGGATAATGCGTGGAAGCTGGAACCAAAAATTTCTATGTAAATAAAACTAAGTTTGCACCGTGTGAACTTCTACCAGAAGTTTTTCCAAGCATTAAAAAAAATGTTACGATTCATGAAGAATTGGACGGTCACTAGATTTTTGTTCATTTTTGGCAAAAAAGCCTTGCTGTCATATATCATGTCACTATAAAAAATTTGAAAGCAACAATTCTTTTTCAAGATATTTCACGTTGATTAAAAAAAAAATTATACTTATACATGAAAAAATGGTCAAAATGTGTATTTGTTTATGAACATCATTTAAATAATTATGAAAAAAATCAAGCCTATTAATGACAAAAATGGTAAAAATGCGCATTTTTTTATAAAAATTGTTTAAATAATTAACATTTTTTGGTCACTATTAAAAATATGATAGCAAAGAGTCTTAAGCAAAACATTTTAAGTTGATTCCGAAAAAAAATCAAGCCTTTTCATCAAAAAATTGTCAAATTGTGCATTTGTTTATCAAAATTGTTTAAATAATTGGCAATGATTAGCTATTCTTAACTTATTATAAGCGCACATCATTATCTGAGATATTTTGTACATAAGCTATGGGTCTAAATTAGCTAATAATTGCACATAAGGAATAAATGACTTTTGTTAATTAATTTGTTTATAACATTGAGAAAAAAAATCTTGTTATTGTAACCCACTAATAAATTAGTTGTAGTTAGTTTTTACATTGATTTCTGACCTTTTTTAATAAATTTCAAAGTCAAAGAAATGGTATTATGGAAAAGTTTAGCAACAAAAAGTTGTAAATTTGTTGTTAAATAACAAATTTTCGTTAAGTCAAAATAAAAATTGAGCAGTTAAATTTTATACTGTCAGTCGATTTAAAAGCCCTTAATTTTTTTACCCGAAAATATGAAAGGTGAGTTCTAAACGAAAAATATTAATTTTGAATACAAAAAAAATCTTGAATGACTATTTATTTTTTAATTTTAATGGTTTATTTGCCTTAAGATTATGTAAATGTAATGTTTCTAGGTTTATCAAGAAAATTACAAAATAATTTGAGGATTTATGATATGTCAAAAAAGTATCTAAAAAATGTCTAATAATTTATTTTTTATTTTAGAGGATTTCAGAAGTTTAAAAAAAAATGGATTAGTTTAAAAAATCTTTAAGGCTTTTTGACGTCTGGGATAAATTTAAGAATATTTTCTAAACGTGCGGAAATCTTTCAACTTTTTAAAATATTTTTAATCTTTAATCTTTCGGATTCATTTTTTACAATTTTGTAAATATTTTGTACTATTGGAAATATCCTTTCAAAATTAATTTTTAAAAAATACAGAATTAATTTTAATATTCGAAGAAATATTAAGAACATTTTTTTTAAACTTCTAAATATTTATTAAAATGATTCGAATTTTCTCTGAAATGTTGAAAAAAATTCTGCAAGCTTAAAAAAAAAACTCCTTCAAATTATCCGTATTCCTTTTTGATAGTTTTTAAAATCTTTTGACTCTTTTTAAGTTTTCGCTTAAGATAAATTTTGTAAAATATAAATTAATTAAACATTTTCCGAGAAATCTTAAGACAATTTTTTATTCTATTAAAACATTCCAAAATTCTTGAAAAGCTTCTCAAATTTGTTTTCCGAAATTTTCAAAAATCTGAAGTTTGTTTTAAATAAAATTATTGTTGTATCCTTTTAAAACATGATTATTGGAAAGTTAAAAAAATATATTTTTTAAAATTAGTTTTTGAAAAAAAAGTAATTTAAGTTTTTCCTACAATCTTCAGGAAAAAAATTTATCATCTAAAACCCTGAAATCCCTAAAAATCTTCGAAATTTTATTCTAAAATCTTCAAAAATTTACATTTCATTTAAAATTTAAGATTGTAAAATATTTTTAATCTCTTAAAAACTTGTAAAATTCTTAAATATCTTTAAGGCCGACTTGATTGATCAGAAATCTTCTGGATTCGTTTTTGACAAGTTTGGAAATCTTTTGCAATTTTTGAAAATATTTTAAAATGTTCTCTACATTTTTTTGCTTTTTTTAAATCTTTTTAAATTTTTAATTAGTTATGTAATTCAAAAAAATGTTAAAGTTTAGAATATTTCTAACGCTTTTAAAAAATTTTGCAAAAAAAAAATACCTTAAAATCTTCCAGATTCTTTTTTTACAAAATTGAAAATCTTTTGAAATGTTTTGTAATCTCTTCAAATACTCTCTTAACAAAAATTTTTTAAATAAAAAAAAATGAATAAAAATTTCCCTAGAAATCAGAAACAATTGTTTTATTCTCTTAAAACTTTTCAAAATGCTTAAAAAGCTTCTAAGCTTTTTTTTGTTCTAAATCACAAAGAATTTACAGTTTTTTAAAATTTTGTTGAAGTCTTTTCAAATTTCAAATTATTTTTATCTTATTATTATCATATTACGGCGTTATAGCAAAATGTTAAGAACAGAATTACTTCCGAATATGAGGAAACATTTACATTAAAAATTTTCTCTTTAATCAATAATATTTGGAACATTCAGTCATCATTGTTTAAACATTTAATCAAACCATTAGGGCCATAATAATATTGTTGAAAACAAATATTTGAATAACTATTTATTTTTTTATTTATTTCCTTACCTTTTTTATTTCACAGGACTTTAAAAAAATTTAAGAGAAGCTAAGTAAGTTCAAAAGATTTTTACGACTTTTTGATGTTTAGAAAAACTGATTTTAATTATTCCAGGAATCTTCAGCAATTTTGGTTTAGTGTGTTGAAACCTTTTGAAAGCTTGAAAAAGCTTCAAAATTTATTTCGAAATCTTCAGAAACCTATATTTGGTTTTGACTTTTCTGAAATATTTTTAAATTATTTTTGAAATTTTTGAAAAGTTTTTTAATATTTTTAAAATTGTTTAAAACTTTATACTTGCCTCAAATTTTGAAAAAGTTCTGCAAAATTATCCTTTTTTGACCATTTTGGAAATAGCTTGAAATTTTTTAAATTCTTTTAAGTATTCTCTTTGAATAAATTTGACAAATAAAAAATCATCAACATTTTTCCCCGAAGTCTTCAACACACTTTTTATTATTTTGAAGCCCTCGAAAACCTTTTAAAAACTTCAATATTTTATTTCGAAATCTTAAAAAATCTGCTCTTCTTTTTAAGTTATTGAAAACTTTTCAAATTTTTAATTATTTAAAAAAATAAAGAGTCACTTTAAATACTATCAGGTATCTTCAGAAAAATTTTTTGTCATCCTGAAACTTTTCAAAATCTTGAAAAAACTTGAAAATTATATTTCGAAATCTTCAAAAATCTATATTGTATTTTATGTTTTTTGAAATCTGGTCAAATCTTGTGTAATTTTAACAAGTTTTTAAAAACTTATAATTAACAAAATTAACAAAAATTTCCTGAAAATCTTTCAGATTTTTTGTTCACAATTTTTAAAATCTTTTGGAATGTTTTTAGATATATATTCAAGAATTCTATAAAAATCTCTTAAGTTTTTTGTTTCATGTTAAAATCATTTAAAGTTGAAAATTATTTTTTCATCTTTTAAAAACATTATAAATCTATTTAAATATTGTCTTCAAAATAATTTTCCAAGACAAAGGAAATCATCCGAAATGTCTTAAATTTTTATAATATTTTCTGAAAATTAATCCATCTAATTTTTTTTTTTTTTTGAATATTAAGAAAAAGATAACCATTTTATTTCAAAATCTTCACAAAATCCATATTTTGTTTAAAATTCTGCACTCATATTAATTTTGGATTTTCATTTTAAAAATTTCGTGAGACAAAGAAACATAATCGAGCGCGTAGCGGACGTCTTTGTTTTCTACTTAGCAGTCAATTAATTTAAAAAATAAAATAAAAATAAAATAATTTAATTATAAAAATAATAAAACCTAGATCTATTTATAGTAAAATACAAAAGAATGAAAATAAAAATGATACAAATGTTTATTTAAATGATAATCAAGTTTAGAATGTATATATTTTTAATAACCCAGAAAATATATTATTTAAAAAACGCATGAGAAATTCTCCTTGAATTAATTCAGTTTTTTAATTGAAATATCGAATGAGTTTGAAACCTGTTTGAAAATGAATGTGTCACTTTATAAAATATTCTTTGCTATAAAATGGTTTATAAAACTGAAATTACCATTCATCTCAGAGACAGATATTGACCTTTTGATAAGATAGCAGAAAATAAAAATCATATACTGAACTGGGTACAAAAATATTGAAATAAACTGTAAAACAATTATCTATTTTTTCCCATAAAATTCATCCTCTTTTCAAAAGACTTTTTACGTGGAAAAATTTTTTATTCCTATTCTTAAATTTTTACATTAATAATTGATAATTTATATCGCAATTTGAAAATATTGTAATTTTGTTTATTATTTTTGACTTATTGTTTTGAAGTGTTTTTTGAATTTTGATAAGTAAGAGGAAGTGAAAAATGAGGTGCAATTTGAATTTGAATTTAAATTTAAGTTTAATTACCAATAATAGAGGTGCAAATTGTAGCCAAACCGATGAAATAAAGTTTGGATTGCGCCATCCTGGTGGCTGGAAAAGCAAAACTTTTTTGCTGTTTTCGATTAAAGTTTGCTTTTCACAAGCTCACGAGCCACGAGGTTGGCGAATACTGAGCAAGAAGATCAAGTGCAACTTATGATAAGATGGTTTCCCCCACCATGAGGTTATCTTGGCACGTGTATTTAAATTAGGATTCCCTGATAATAATCACTGTTTAACTTCATTAGATCTTCTTGGCATACTTTTGTTTTTATTCAGTATTCTGAATTCTCAGTTCTGACGTCAAAGCTTTTTTATCAATATGCTCCACCATTTTCAAATTTGGGGTCAATTTTGGAGAATTTTTGGGGTGAGGAATTTTATTATTCTGCAATATTCTAACTTGGTAATTTTATAAACAGTTCGGGAATTTTCCCATTCGGAAATGTTATTCCTCGGGAATATTATTATTGGGTATTTTTATAATTCTGGAATTTTTTTATATGTGAATTTTCCAATTCGGATTTTTATTATTTGGATAGTTTATTATTCGAGAATTCTCCAATTCAGGAATTTTATAATTCGGAAATTTTATTTTGCGTGAATTTTATAATTCGGGATTTTTTTATATAGGAATTTGCCATAGTGGTGGTTCGTGCATTTAGAATAAGAGGTGTGTGTATAGAGAGAGACAGGTTATGGATAAGTGGGGAGAAATGGTGGTTGGGACGAAGAATTAGAAGAATTTTTTTCCTTAATTCTTTTAAAACGGCTTACAAACGGCAGAGGGGAAAAAGTGAGGAGTAAAGAAAAGGGAAGAGAAGTGAGAAATATTAAAATAGCGTTCTGGAATGTGTGAGGTTTGAAGATCAAGAATAAAGTATTGTGGAGGGAGTTAGAAAAGTGAGATGGTATTATGATGAGTGAAACCTGGGCTGATGAGAAAAACTGGAAGGGGATAAAAAGGCTGTTACCGAAAGGTTATGTGTGCACGAGGGAAGAAGCAAGAAAAGAACACGTAAAAGAGAGGGATGGGCGGCATGGTGTCAGGGGTGAGAAAAAAATTAGCAGTAAAAGGTAGAAAAGATGGGGACAGTGAGGAAAAGGATGGAATAATGGTAAAAGGATTATAGTTGGGAAAGTCAAAATAGCGTTGGTTTGTGTATAGAAGAAGAGTGGAAGAGGAACGCTGAAGAGCAATAAGGAAGTGGATGGAGGAAAAGAAGGAAGAATTGGTTTTAATAGGAGGGAAATTAAATTCATGAACTGACGAACAGGGGGGATGAAGAAAAGGAGGCATATATGAGGAACTTCAAACATAGGGATACGGACCGGGAGGGGAGGAAGCTACTAGACGTGATAGGAGAAACAGGATGGTTTATATGTAATGGCAACATGAAAGGAGATGAAGAAGGGGAGTTCACATTCATAGGAAAGGGAACAACCGTAATAGACTACATCTTGGATGATGAAAGAATGCGACATATGATAGGGAGTATGAAGGTGGGGAATGAAAGAGGGTCCGAGCATTTCCCGAGCATAGCCACACTAAAAGGAGGCATCAATAAGCGGCGCAGAGGGAGAAAGGAAATGAGGAGAGAAAGGAAAGCGAAAATGGGAGTCTGGGGAGTAGATAAATTAAAAGAGTTTAAACAAAAGATGAAAAAGAAGACGTTTAGGTATGAAAAAGGGGAGGGAGTAGACTCGTTAATTGAAAGTTTGAAGGGTTCGATTGAGAAGGTAAAGAATGCGGTGGGTACTAAAGAAGAAAGAGTAGGGATAAAGAGAGGCCGGTAGGACAAGGAGTGCTGAGAGAGTAAAGAGAGCATGAAAGACTGTGTAATAAAATGGAGAAAAGGAGAATTGAAGATTGAGGAGTAGCACAGGAGAAAAAGAGAACATGAGAAGATGCTGAAAAAGCGATTAAAGTGGGTAGGCGGTAGGGATAGAGGGGAAAGGAAGCATTTTAATGAAGAAATAGAAATGGAGGAATGGACGGATTCTTTCAAGGGTATGTTAGGGTAAGAGCAAAATAAGACCAACGTGGAAAAGTGAAGGAAAGTCCAAGGAGAAATGGAGGAAGGGAACGAAATAACAAGAGCAGAAGTGCATGAGGCAATGGATAGGCTAAAAAGAAACAAGACGACAGGAGACGATGGAATGGAGAACGAAGCGATGAAGTATGGAGGAGAAAGAGTTAGGGATGGGATGTGGAAGATCTGCAACAAGGTCTGCAATGGAGGAGGGTGGCCGGAAGAGTGGATGACAAGACTGGTGGTACCGCTTGTCAAGAAAGGGAAAGGAAAGAAGGTAGAGTAATGAAGAGGGATCACTCTCATGCCAGTCGGCTATAAAATATGTGGAGAAATATTAAGAAAAAGGTTGGAGAGTCAGGTAGTCCAAAAAGAAAGTATCCCACACAATCAGACGGGATTTAGAAAAGGGATGGGAAGTATAGACAATATCTGTGTACTTAAGTTCATAGTTAATAGAAATTTAAAGAGAAATAAGGGGAAACTAGTCGCTTTGTTCGTAGATTTCAAAGCAGCGTTTGACTCAGTGAACAGAAAAGTGCTATGAATAGAAATGAAAGAGAGGGGTGTAGAGGAAAAGTTGGTGGAGAGGATAAAAGAAATTTTTACTTAAACCAGGATTAGGGTGAAGATAGGAAAGAAAAAAGGGCAGGTTTTCTGGAAAGGGAGAGGTCTAAGGCAAGGGTGCCCACTGAGTCCGCTACTATTTAATATGCTGCTGGCAGACTTAGAGGAGAAGCTAAAGGAGAAAGGAAAAGGAGGAACGGTTTTGGGAAATAGCAAACTATACTCTTTGGCATACGCGGAAAATGTAGTTCTGTTAGAAGATGTTGAGAAGAGGATGAACCTAATGATAAGAATCTTCAAAGAGTATGTGGGAGCAAAACATTTGACGGCGAACGTAGATAAGACAAAGATATTAGATAAGACTTTAGAAATAGAAAGAGCAAAATAAATTACGTTTGAAAGATGAACGGACAAAAAGTTGGAAGTTGTGGAGGAATTCTGTTACCTAGGTTTTTAGTTTGAGGCAAAAGGGGGAAACTAGCTCCAGGTGAGGAAAAGAAGAAAAGAAAGAAGGACGATTGAAAAATGAGGATCTGGTTGTTTGATTCGTTGGTCTGTGCGGTGTTCTCTTATGGAGTTGTGATCTGGATATGGAAGGAACATAGGAAAGTAGAGAACATGCATGAGCGATTTTTGAGATGGGTAATGTGGGTAAACTGGAATTTCCCAGGATATATGTTAACGGAAGAATTTGGGAGGAAAAAAATGGTTACTAGACCAATTAGGAGAGCCTGGAGGTTTGAAGAGAAGCTAAAAAGGGGAGAGGGAAGCAAGAATTTTCCAATTCGGAAAATTTATTATTCAATAATTTCATTAATCATTCGCAATTGTTCGGGAATTTTCCCATTCAGGAATACAGTGGTCAAAATAGGAGGAAAAGCTGGCCAAAGTGCAAAAAGCCGATATTTTTTACGTGAAACCAAATACGGTATTCTATAAGAAATTAATTTCTGCATCAAAATCCAAAAGGAATGGACTCTGTCTCACGCACGTGGGCTTTGATACGGTCCGATAGATGGCCTCCTCCCATACTTGTACGAGACATGTCGAAATGTCAAACTATACGCTTGGTTGCAAGTGCTCTAAATTTTTTTTCAAGTGCGCGATTTCATGGACAACATATTGTGAAAGTTGCTGGAAGTTCGTATGATAAAAATTCAATACAAGTTTTTGTATTTTAATAATGCATGAAGTATTATAGTAATGACTTCAAAGTTACGTCACAAATTTGTAGCAAACCAAAAATTTATTTTAAAAACATGATCTCAAAAAAAGCTTCACGCTGCGCCACTGAGTTTTCTGTTAAAATATACACTTAGCGAGGTGGTGATTGAAAAAATCAAAAATTTAGCTGCTCCTAACTGTTACTTTCGTTTAAACACGTTTACAAGACAGGTGTACGCGCAGCAGAAACGAATGTAACGTCAGGTTTTTTTTAAAACTTCGTTCATTTCGTGGCGGCCATTTTCTTTTTGACCATTTTGACCTTAAATTCTAATTCCTTGACCCTGAAAACCTCCTGCCATCTACTTTTCAGGACCTTATTATTTTTTTTTAATTTTGTTCGCTCTTTTGTTCGCTCACCCCGAAAACATAAGGGTACTGAGTTTTAAGAAAGTTTTCTCACTATTTGAATTTTGGCGAACTTTTCCAGTATTTCCAACAACTGTGTGGGGTTGAGTTGCTCCAAAAGAAGGTGAGGGCTACGGCGTGGTTCACAGGTAAGCTGGAAAACCCGTTTATGGTCCGGCAAATTCTTGAGTCTCAGACGAGGGTTCTTGCGGTCCTCAACAACAGGCCTTTCTACCACTTTGGACAGGTTAACTTTAGGTTTGCAAGCCAGATACAGGAGGAGCTTATCGGGATCAGGAAAATCGGGGGCAGACCTAAATGACTGCTTCCGTCCTAACCGTTACCCAAATTAACTTGCATCACAGCAAAGGCGCCTCTGCAATTTTTCAAAGGTTTATGACTGCCTCGGAAATACGATGCTGCACACGAACCTGTACAGGTAATCGTGACGGTTTCTGTACAGGATTTTGGATAAGGAAACTGCACATGGTCCTGCAAAGGAACCTGTATGCGAGGTAACCTTCTAATGATTCCGTGCAGTTTGCTTGGCTCTCTCGATGGTGAGATGAATCTTCAAGATAATAAAAGGAAAGTAACTTTATAGCTGTAAGCGTTATGAGTTTTCGCGATGGCTTTCTGTAAATAATCTATACATGTTAGTGTAAAGGATCCTTCCAAAGGTTCGTTTGATGGTTTTCTGTAAGGTATCCTATACACGTTACTGTACAGAAACCTGCTCCTCAATTTTCGTCACAAAAGAACCTGTACAGGAACCCGTACAGGATCATTCAGAGGTTCCTTTGTCACTGCTGCTTTTTGTTACAGAGACTCCAAGGTGGTCAAAACAAGGGCTTGCATAATGGTGAAGGAAGTGAAGGCTCTCCCACTGCTTGAACTATTTTCGGGAGACCTGATGGTGATAGTCAAAGATCTTAAAGGAATAGGAAGGATAGTACTGGGATCAGCCTACTTTCCATATGACAGCGATACCAACCCACCAGTTGAGGTACTCACACTCGTGGAATATTGCAGGGTAAGGGGTCTTCCTCTTTTGCTAGGGTGTGATTGTAACTCCCACCATACTTTGTGGAGCAGCTCGGACATCAAATCAAGAGCTAATGATCTACTGCAAAACTAATCACTATTGATTTAGATATTCTTAACACAGGGAACATCCCGAAATTTCGCAACCCTGTCAGGGAGGAAGTCATTGACATCACTTTCTGTGCCGGTCGTTTTAGAGATAATATCAAGGAGTGGAGAGTCTCAGGTGAACCCACTCTCTCAGGACACTCACAGAGTTTGAGTTAAAATCCATTGCACCCGCGGGCTCTAAGTGGGCCAGAAATCCAAGAAGAACGGACTGAGATCAGTTTTCTACGGAAATAAGGAAAAAAAATCAACAGTTCGCTGACTGAGGAACATCAGAATAAGTGGAGATTGGCCTCTGGTTTCAGAGAGAAGAGACACTTTTGGGCTAAACTCTACTCGCGCGAAGGAAATACTCAAGCTCGGGAGGAGCGAAGACAAAGTCCTAACAGAAATGATGAGATATCAACTCACATCCTTTGTCGATGCCCCGCGATTGCGGGGAAATGTCTAACGCTCACGGGCAGTAACTGCATCTGTGAGTCAGACATGTCGGACAATAACGAAATGATTTCAAACAATTGAAACAAAGGGTCTATGTGTACTGAAAAAATCTGGCTATTCAGGCCGACATTTTGGTCCAAATAGCCCACGGCATAATTGAAAACAAAATATAGATTTTTGCTGATTTCGAACAAAAAAATTTAGAATTTGTTTAAGAATTGCGAAAGGCTTCGAAGGAATATAAAACATTTCCTTAAGATTTATAGGAAAATTAAACATTATTTTTTAGTTAAAAAATTAATTTGGAGAGACTAGTTAAAAACATTTAGAAAGATTTACAAAATTATAAAAAATTAATGTGGAATATTTTAAAGAAACTTTGTTAATTTTAACAATTTATCTTGTAATTTAATACGCGTTTATTTAAACAATTTAAAAATGTTTTTGAATAATTATTTTTTATTGATTAAAAATACAATAATGAAATATTTATATTGAACATTTTTTTCCAGTGTTTAAAGTTTTTAAAAAATTATTTAAATTAAAAATAACAATTATTGAAAAAAATGGTTTAAAAATGCGCATAGTATTACACAAAATTTACAAAAATCGTTATCAAAAATCGAATTTTTAATTTTTTTTAACTAAAAGTTTATTTGGAAAATATCGTTAGGTCCGTTGAAAATTTAGGGAGAATTTTTTTTGGACAATCTTGGATAAACTTAAAGAAATCGAAAGAAAATAAGTTTCATTGAGACAAAAAAATTCTGGGTTAATCATGTGTTTACATTTTTAATTATTTTGAAACTAGATCACATCGTTTTCTCCGACTCAGTCTTTATCAAAAAATACATATTTAATTATTACTCAGAATTCATAGCAGAAAGAAGGATTACCTTCAATATCAATGATTTTTTTTAAATTAAACGAACAATCTAAATTTAAATTCAAAACTGATAATAAAAGTGTATACAGTTGGAAACCACGTTGCACTTCAATTATCTAATTATCTCTCCACTTATGTCATCCAGTGTCTAATGGAAACAGAGATTATCATCCGGGTCATTTTTGAGCAAAAGAAAAAATTATACGATCGTTAGTCTTATTGCGCAACAAAGAATTGATTGATAACAGGTATAAATTACTCATAATATTTTTAGAAACAAACGATTTATGTTCTTTTTATAATCACTATAATTATTTTCTTGATAAAAATCGGACGAAATTCTTCGGCAAAGAGAATCATTAAGATCCCGAAAAATGAAATTCCCGATACTTTAAAATTATAGAATTGAGAAATCCCGTCGGAAATTCCCGAATTGGATAATTTCTGAATAATAATATTCCCGAGAGTTTATAATATTAACAAATTTGAAAATTCCCGAGTAGCAAAATTTCTGACAGAAAATTTGCTAAATTATTAAATTCCCAAATTGGAAAATTTCCTAGTAATCCAATTCCTGAAAAAAAATTGCCGAATTAAAAAATTCCCGAAAAATAAGTATCTCGAATAATAAAATTTCCGACAGTTTATAATAATACCGAATTCGAAAATTCCCGAAAGAAAAATTCCTGACAGAAAATTGCCGAATTATAACATTTTATTAAAAAATTATTTTTAATGTTTACAGTTTCATAAAGTATTGGTCGAATTTAAAATAACTATGTAATCACGTAGAGAAGACTCATTTTCAAAATGAAGGCGCTAATGAAAATATTGGCGTTGATGATCACGATAATGTTGA
>JAAAKG020169933.1:0-27650 GCA_010014905.2 Druon quercuslanigerum | reverse complement strand
CATTCTTAAAATTTTTATCGACTAGAGTATTAATAAAAATGTAGATATATTGTTACGAGAGTAAAATATTTTTCAAACGAATTAAGCATCTAAATTCTAAGTAAATTATTCATATGAAAAACACTTAAAAATATTAAAAGTGAATAATAATGGAATTATTATTATATATTATTATAACTTTATTTTCTATTATATGGTTTACAATTTTCCTTTATGGTTTACTATTTATAAATTTTTGGAAATTCCATTATTATTCTCTTTTAATATTTTTAAGTGTTTTTCATATAAATAATTTATTTAGAATTAATCTGCTTAATTCGTTTGAAAAATAGTATACCCTCGTAACATTATATCTACATTTTTATTAATATTCTGGTTGATCAAAATTTAAAAAAATAAAAAAATGGTCATAATTTGTTTATTCTTTAATATGGGGATAATTCAGAATGGAAATAATTGTAAGTAATGTTAAAAACAATAAATAATTTAAAAAATTTACAATAATTTGAAATAAAAATCACTGATGAGCAGAATCAAAGTATAAGAGAGCCCCAATCAAGCACCAGCTCTGTGCCTGGCCTATTCGGTCCTGCCTCAACGAAGGAGATGAGCAGCAGACCGGCCGAGAACCATGATCGCCGACTAAAAATCAACTCAGATACGAGTGAAAATTTTGAATCGTATCTGGGGAACCGATGAAGATTTTTTAAGTTTCTTTAGCTTAAATTAAAGATACAATTTCAGGCTCGATGTCGAATAATTTTTAGATTTTTGTAACAATTTTCCTAGGCCATGCTAAATGTTGAAGTCGAGGTACAAAATTTTAGAAAATGTAGAATTTTTTTTTGAAACTTATCACGTGCTGTATTCTATTCAGCAGATCGAAACAAAATGTACTTAACATTAATAGACGTGAAAATGATTATTTAATAAACAAAAACTTTTAAAAGCCGTAAACACACCGCAATATTCTGTGAAATTAGAATTTATCACTTATGGGGTATTCAGCATGGCCATTTTATTTAATAAATTTTCAATTAAAATATTTTTAATCAAAATTCTCAATAATTTACACGTATAAAATAAGATCTACTAACACTTTTCAACTAAAAATTTTCAGTTAAATGCAAGTAAACTGTAAAATAAACAGTTTTATACAAAAAATAAATTGTAGAGATCATAGATTCAGATTCAGTTTTAAAAATATAAATCCACGTTATTATTTTCATAGCTTTAAATCGAAGAATCAATCAATTAATGTGAAAATTGTCAAAAGTAAACGGTTACATTTTTTTATAAACTAAACACTATTTCAATTGAAAGTTATATTATTTTTATCTTAAATAATTTAAAAATCTTTATAATACTTTGAAATATTATTTCAAAGTCTTGACAAATGTACATGTTGTTTTACATTTTTTCAACATTTTTTTATTTTTGAATTTTTTTCAGAACTTTCAAAAATCTTTTTAAATGGTCTGCACTTTTGCCTAAAATTAAACAAAAATCCTGCCGGAATCAAAAAAAAATCCTTAAAGTCTTCCACATTAAATTTTCATCATTTTTAAAATCTTTTTAAATATTTTCTTAACAGTAATTTTTCAAAATAAAATTTCATTTTCAAATTTCATATAGACATTTAAAACAAATACTTTTATTCTTCTGAAGCCTTTCACAATTCTTAAAAAGCTTCTGAATTTTATATTCAAAATCTTCAAAAATCTATATTATTTTTTTTAAATTAGGCCATTGATGTAGACATTTCTAAACGAAAACCCGGATTTCATCAGTAAACGCAGACTCTTCGTTTAAATATTTTGAAACCATTTCAAATATTAATTTAATTTTGAATTTAAATTTTCCTAAAACTTTTTTAATATAGCAATTAAAATTGTAATGTTCCAAGTTTAGTTTTTCGGTTGGTTATTTTTTAGTTATTAGTTTTGAATAAACAGACAGATATTTCTAAATTTCAAGAAAAGTTTCTATTTTTTTAATTAAAAAATTTCAAATTGAATGGTTTGCACATAAAATATTTTATACTTAAACAAAAATTCGAAATTTAAGAAAAGCCTTTAATTATGAATATATTATTTTCACGTTATTTTAAAATTAAAAATATATTCTTATGTTTCAATTTGACGTTTAAATTTGTTAAAATAATAACACTTTTCAATCGAAACACTTTAATTTTCAACGTTAAAGTCTGACAATTCTAATATTGTGAACTGATTTCGAATCACCTTGTACAATAAAATATTATTAACTTTTTAATCCTTAACGTATAGTTCAAAATGAATAATCATTGATTAATTTGTATTCACCGTTGATCAACTAAGAATGCTTTTAATTAAAAAGATTTGGTTTGAACAGCTTCTAATTTTTAGTTGTTCAAGTCTTTTTAACTGAATTTAAAATTCTTTATATAAAAACGTACGCTTAAAAATTAAAATCTCAAGTGGACAATTTTTTAAGCGAAAGATTTTATAATTACTCATTCTAAACTGAATGATGTCAACTAAAAAAAAAATTTAACTAATATTTAAGACACTGTTGAAATCAAAGTTGGGCAGAATTTTTTTCTACAAGTTTGCCATATTCCCGGCTAAAAATAAATTCATTGCCATTTCCTGGTTTTTCCTGGTCTCATAAAATTCCCGGTCATTTTTCAGCTTCCCGCACCAACGGTCATCCTGGGTTTTCTTTTGGGATTTATAACAGTGGCTTAAAATCATCACCCTGAAATTCCAATTACCTGAAAAATTCAAAACAATCTACTAAAAAACAGAATTATTTGTAACATATAGTTGAATTGAAACATTAAATTTAAAAAAATGCTGACTTTTTCCTATGCTAAATCAATGGGAAACTTCATAGTCTTTGCGCCACCCTTCAATATTAACCGATTTTGAGCTCCTGCGAGTAATTGGCCAGTAATATCAATAGGTTGCATAAATATATAAAATAATTGTTCTTTTTCTTTTTTTTAATATCAATATCTCATATGTAGTCAGCGAGAGAGTACGGTAACGGTTAAAATATATTTATTATTAATTTCGGCAATTCTTGGACCGAGGGTTTTAAGCGCACTTTACTAAATAATAACTCAGGCTATAATTGTTCATTCAACAGTATTTATTGAAAGTGTTAGTTCTTGCTTCTTCTTTAGGAAAAAGTTATGATCCTTATTTGATCTTAATGATCAAGGCCATATTTTATACATACTTTGAAAGATTCTCTACAATTCATTTTGGGTAGTATTTGTTAAAGTTTAAACTATAAATGTTTATAACAATAATAACTGTATGATTTACAATTATTTTTATAAAAACAATCCAAATAGAATTAAAGATAATCTTTCAAAAAATAAAAGTAGTCCTTGATTATTAGGATTAAATTAAAGTTGTAACTTTTCTCTAAGGAGGAACGAAAAACTATAACTGTAAGTAACTACTGGTAAATAAACAATTTTAACCTGAATTTTTTTCTGAAGTACGCTGAGAAGCCTTCATCAAGACTTTATTAAATCATACGTTCCGATTAACCCTTATTTGACCAAAAAGTGTGAAAATGGTATAAAGTAGGTACAGTCGTTCATTTACATTTTTAATACAAATTTAGACACGCTTGGAACATTGGATTTCTCAAAATAAAAAAAAAACTTGAACTGTGCATCAAACCAACTGGATTTAATTTCAGTTTTACAATTTTTAAAATCAAAATATCTTCTTTTCTTTACTAAGAAGTGGATCCAAAAGTTGATCCGAATTTTCCAAATTCGACTTGTTCGAATATTTAAATTAATAGAATTTACAAGATTCGACTTAACTTTTGGATTTATGTTTTAACAAAAAAAAGTTAGTTTGATCAAAGAAATTGTAATAGCTTAAGGATATCAAACAGCTTTATTGTTCTTTTAAATTTTTATTTAATTAGATTTTTCATTAAAAAGATCTTCTCCTTCGATTCGCCTGGAATCGAAAAAGAATTCTTCTGTCGATCTAGCGAAACGGAGATCTTTTTTTCAGCAAAAAGAAATTTTAATTTTTTTAAATTCATAGCACCATCTAACCTGTAGAGGCGTTAAGAAATTCTGCCTGTAAAAACCTGGCATAATAATGCGTGTATTTTTGAAAAAGTATTCTTCTCTCGATCTCTCTAGTAGCTTAAGAGAACATCCCCCGACCGGCAATCGGAAGTTGTATGGTTCGAATCCCAGCGGAGCGAAGAAGATCTTTTTTTCAGAAAAAAAAAATGAAATCAATTTTTTTTTAATTCATAGCTTTATCTAGCCTAAAAAGACTATAATAACTTCGGTTCTTTTATGATAACAATTCAAATTTCTTGAGAAATTTTTTATGGCAACATAATTCGTGTATCTCTGAAAAAAGATTCTTTTTCAATCTCTTAAGTAGCTTAAGGGAAAATAACCCTATCGGCAATTGGAAGTTCTGTGTTACGATTCCCAGCGCAGCATGAAGATGTTTTTTGAGAAACTATAAAAATGAAAAAAAAATTTATTTACAGTTCCATCTAGACGGAAAAGACGCTAAGAATTTATGGTATTCTGTGATGATAATACATATTTTCTGATTTAAAATAAGAATACTTTTTCATATCGATACGATATATCGAATAGTATTTTGCACCACGAAAGCCGAAAATTCATGTCAAAGTAGAGATTTTGAGGTTAGAGTAGTATAAATTTTTTTTAAAGATCCTTCTTTTTTGTTAGAAATTAATTCTATGGACTGAATATGCACATTTTTTATTTTTAGATGTAAACTGATGCTTTTTAGTTGAAAACTGGTATTTTCTTTTATAGAAAACTAATTTTCTTAGTTTGAAATTTCCATTTTGTAATTGCCTTATCTTGGTTGAAAATTAACTTTTTTGTTGAAAAGTCATATTTCCTATTTAAAAATTCGACTGTTTTTGGGATAAGTTTTCTTTTAACTTGGAAGTTCAACAATGCAGATGAAATTCTGTTCTTTTCATTGACTGATAAACCTTTCTTTGTAAAAAAATCGCGTGTCATGTTCAAAATTAATTTTTCTTAGAAAATTTTTTCATTGGGTTTTCAAATTTATTTATTGTTTTTGAAAATTCGTCTGCTTTAAAAGAAAATTAATCTAATTTAGCAGAAGTGTTATCAGTATTGTTTTAAATATCACGCATTACATTTTTCGGTTGAGAAATCATTTTTGTAGGTTTAAAATTTAACTATTTGGTTAAACATTCAACTATTTTGTTCAAAATGTCATTATTTTATTAAAAATTCAACTCTTCGGTTGCAAATTCGTCTTTACAGCTTTAATTTAGGTTATAATATCACCCGTTACACTTTATATTTTAGAATTCATCTTTGTAGGGCAAAATTTAATTATTTTTTTCTAAATTCAACTATTTTGTTTAAAATCTATTATTTTGTTGATAATACAACTCTTTGTTTTAAAATTAATGTATTATGTTAAAAATTTGTTTTTGGCTTTAAAATTCATCTCTTTTAACACCAATTTTTTTCTTCCTTATTTGAAATGTCACCAACGTGTAAAGATTTAAAATTTAACCATTATTTTATTTACATAAGAATTCAACTCTGGTTGCAAATTTAACGCTTGGGGTCGAAAATTCAACTGCCTTCTAAAAAAATCGTATTTTTGTCTTTAAAATCTAACGATTTGGTTGGAAATGGAACTGGGTTTCTTTGAAGTTTAATCTTTTTTTATTAAAAATGTGACCATCTGATTGAATATTCATCACTGCACGTTGAAAATGGAAGAATTTAGTAAAAAAGTTAAATTATTTGGCTAAAAATTGAATTATTTTTTTCAAAGTTGACGTATTTTTGAAAAAAATATATCTTATTTTGTCAAAAAATGAACTGTTTTGTTGAAAATTTTGTCCTAGTGGTTAGACCGCTTTAGTCCTAATTCAGTAGAAAGGACAATACAATTCGAAAACGAAAACTATTGTTATTTTTATCCTGGCAAATTTTAAAGCCTAATTGCTAATGCCTAAAGGCCTGAACCGTAAATTCGTAATAAAGTCAACTCCCGATATACGACACCCCGGTTTTCGGTATTTCTAGAATGATGACCTTCGCAGTTTCGTGTTAAGTGAAGCTGCACCAGCCAAAATAGAGGATGTGCTCAACCAAGCGTGACAAACAGCTCTAGGTCCACACAGTGAGCGCGTCAGTTGCATCAGGTTGCGTCATGCTTCAAAATTCAACAGAAGTGATTCACACGGCCCTGCTTGTTATCGTTTGTATTCTTCCGATTTAGGATCAAGGCCAATGTAAGCCATGCTCGAAATTGTTCTTATATCGGGAATTGAGCGTTTAATTTTCTTTAAGAAAAATTCGCTATATCTATCAAGAATACTTCCTGTCTTGAGAAAACTTCGAACCCACTTGAAAGGTACCTCCATAAAAAATTTCAGCCATAAGCGTAAGAATATCACCTACGACTTCTAAGTCTCGCTCCCGCCCGCAAGAGACAAATAGCCATCTTAAAGTCGAATTCAATTCGAACCAAGTCCACTCAAGTCGAAATATTTTTACTCGGGATAGCCTGAAGTACTAGCTTAAGAATTTATATCCTGAAGGCTTTAAAAACGTTTAGATTTCTTTTTGAAAACTGCCCTCATGAGCCGAAGAAAGCAAATCAGCTCGGTAACGACTAAATTCGAGATTCAGTATACTGAATACAGCAAAGCAAAGGAGGTATAGTAGGTATTTCGTCGTGGCCGATATTTCGAATTTAAAAGCTTTCGTACCTTGCCGCCCACTTTACTCTCGCCAAGTTGTTTCTACGTTTAACGCGATCGTACTCGTATTACAGTGAAATAGTCGAAAAGCGTTGCGTAATGGATCGGAGGGATTTCGCCAAAGCGCCAATCCTGCAATACTTTTAATGCATCGCTTGATTGCAGGATTTCACTCGGACGAGAAATAGTGAAATACATAAACGTGCCAGTTCTTATCTTTTTCTAAAAATCAGAATGGGGCTGCAGGATGCTATACAGAGTTAACTGATGCCGTTGAAGAAGAGCTATACGACAGCGCTGCGATGTGTGCAAGTACGGAAGATTGTCCCATTGTTCCCAGCTGGAATAAATGCAGACATCTATCTGCTTCTCTCCGCCACTTTTGGCTGTCCTATTTCGAATTCGACAAAATTCGCGGAAAATAACATTTTCCTCTTTCCCACGGAGCAAAATGGATGTTCGAACGTAGATGTTTAAAGTACACTAAACTCTCACTTTCAGTCCAGTGTCGGGGGTTGACTTCCAATAGCTTTGAAATTAATTCGGGGGGGGGTCTAAACTTAAACAGTCAGGGCCGCCTGAAACGTTTCCAATTGGAATTGCGCAATATACTTGACTAAGTACTTGCGCACTGCGCCCCTGAGAAACTGACGGGGCCAACAGTTCTAGAAAGGCCGAAAACGAGAAGACTGAAACCGAGCGCTTGGTGTGTATTAAATTGTTTATAGTTTTTTTTATATATTTGGTGTAATAAACGTACAAATATCACTGAATCTTCCGAGATGACTGGATGAAACATCCAAGATGTTGAAGTCGTTGTCCGAGTGCAGGAAAACGTCATCCCTTTAGCGGCCATTCACAGACTGCACAGCCCATAATACTTCTAATTAGTGTACTATTTTAAATACTATACTAAATTCAATATGAAACGTTTTCCATTTCTAAGATTTAAAGTGCACTATTAAACAAATACTTACATTCCTAACCAAAAAAGATTTTCTACCAGAAGGGCATAATTTTCAACCAAAAAGATGAGCTTCTAACAATAAAAAATGATTTTGAAAGAAATAGTTCATCTTTTAGGCAAAAGAGTCGAAATTTTTTTAAAAAGGTAAAATTTTAAACGCATATTTTAATTTTCAAACCAAGAAAAAGAATTGATACAAAAGCAGTTGAATTTTCAAAAAAATATATAATTTTTACACTAAAAATAATTCTTCAATAAAACAGTTCAATTTTCTTAAAATAAAATAATTAAATTTTTAAGAAAATAGTTTCTTTTTTTAACCAAATACTTGAATCTTTAACATAAAAAGTTGAAATTTACTTTTAAAAAGTTATATTTTCAATTAAATGGTTGAATTTTTAATCAAAAAAGAAGAACTTTTAGAAGACAGTGAAGTTTTCTACTTAAAAACTTCAGTTTTAACCGAGAAATGTAGCTTTTTCACCCAAAAAGTGTTTTTTCAACCAAGAAAAATAAATTTTTTACCATATAATGTGGCTCTACTACCAAAAAAAGGCTTTAATAAAATATTTGAATTTTCTACCGAAGTTTATTAAAACTACTATTTAACAACAAGAAAATAAATTTAATCCCAGATAAATTTCAACCCAAAAAATATGTATTTTTAACCCGTAAAGTACACTCTGGGGTACAGCTGTACCAATGACGTAATTCTTCAAATGTTGAGTATCCAAAAGTAAAGAACACTTCATTTCCCAGAATAAATATATTTTTTAAAAATCCTAAAAAGTACTGTTTTTTTCATATAATAGCACATCATTAGAAGACTTACCTACATTTTGAAACCTTGATACGCACAAATTAAAAAATTATAAATTGTTTAATGAAAGTACCCATTTTTTCGCTCTTTTTTATATTTTCATTATTTTAACATACTTAATTTTAATATGTAGCTTTATTATCCATTCTATTTCGTAAAATATATCTTCAAGAAGCTACAATCCAAAAATCAAGTCAAAATAGTAAATAGTTTTATTTTTATAAAGGGGGTTGCACTAGGCTGCAAAATAAGTAAAAAAATATAAATAAAATAAATAAGTAAAAAAAATGAAAATTAATAAATAAAAAATGTAAAATAAGTGTGTACTCTAAGGATTCAGAAAAGAGTTAATTTTTCAGTAAACAAATGTTGAACCAAAAATGAAAGCTTTACATTTTCAGATTGAAGAATTAATCTGTATTAAAAAAACGAATTTTTGACCAATTAAATTCAAACAAAAAATAAAAATTTCTAATAATATAATTGAATCCTTCGCTAAAAAGATGAGTTTTCGAAGAAAAAATCTTCAACCCGAAAGATGAATCTTAAAAGTAAATTATTCTTAGCAAGTTACTTCAACTTTCAACCAAGTAGTTGCATTTTCAACAAAAAAAAACATAAGTTTTAACCAATTTTTCAAATTGTTAAACAAAACAGATAAATCTGCAAATAAAAAATGAGTTTTTGACACAGGAATTCCACATTCAACAAAATACATGAACTTTACACAAATTTGTAGAATTTTGAAGTCAATTTTCCACCAACTAGTTACATTTTCAAATAACTTACCTAACTTTTAACTAAATAAGTCCATTTTCTGCCAAATTATAATTTAATTGTCCACCAAAAATCCAAATTTTCATCAAAAATGTTGACTTTCAACAAAATTGTTGAATTTTGAAGCAAAAAAAACATTTTTTAGAAAAAAAGTAAATATAATATAATAAATAAAATAAATATAATAAATAAAATAAATATAATAAATAAAATAGTTAATTCACAGCGAATTAGTAGAATTTCCAACTAAATTGATAAATTTTCAACCAAAAATAGATTTTTTTAACAAAATAATTCATTTTGTAAATATAAATTTGAAGTTTTTAAAAGATTTTGACAAATTTTAAAAGAATATTTAAAAATTTTTTATAGAATTTCAGAAGTTTTGCAGTTATTAAAAATATTTTTAAACTTTAAAAGATTTCCGAAAATTTTTAAAATACTTTTGAATGTTACCGAAAGACAAACAATCCAAAATATCATTTACATTGACTTACATTTTTCCCTAAATTTTGGAAAAAGCTGTACAAAAATAAATTGAATTTTTTAAAATTCAAAATTACAATACTGTTTAGTTTTAATATCCACCTTTATATTCATTAAGAATTATTCTTTTTTATTTAAAGCTATCTTAAATTACAAAATTAATCGGTTGGTATAGTTCAAAACTTTTGTTTTCGTACCAAATTAAATTTTTTAATTAAAAAATAAAATACCTGAGAGGCACCCGAAAAACAAAATTGAAATGCTTGGCTTGGTTATACTAGGAGAGGACTTTTAATTTTCTAAAGAAAAGCATCACATTGTCGCAAAAAATTCTTTGATTTAATATTTCGATTTTTAGTAAAATTGTATATAACAAAAGCGGAAGAATGTTCAATCGTTCAATCTTCCACCTTCTATTTTATTTTAGAAAAGCAAAACTCGATTAAAAGTTGTATGAGCATTTTTAAAATATTTCTTCAACAAGATGGCATGAATAAATCGGAAAAAGATTCTGAAACCCTGATACCGTTGAGTGTATTCGTAATACGATTGTAAATTCCAGAAAATATGTGGTTAGCATTGCGAGCTCCAGAGAAGGATCCATATTTGAAATGCATTTCCGAAGGAATGTATTTTGTTACGTAACTGTTACGCTCCCTGTAAATTCTAAAGGAATAAATCTTTTTTATATTTTTTATGGCTGCGTATTTCAGAAACAGGAAAGTGGACGAGATTTGTATTCATAAATGAATGTGAAATATTTTTTTTAAACTCTGTGATAAATGAGGCCATATATACGTCCATGGAAGTGGATGGAAAAAATTCAAGTTATCCACTACAAGCCATGATGGGCGAAACAAATATTTTTAGAATCTGTTAGCATAAATAAAAATATTCTCAAATTTGTATTTTTAAGAATTTAAATGTTTATTAAAAATATTTCTCTAGTACAAACCTTGAAATAAGATTAACTTTAGTTTTAGACTACAAAGCCAAAAATCCTCTAAAACCAAGGGAAATAGAGAAATAGAAAAAGAACAAGAAAATATGTAAATAAATTCTTTTAACTAAAATTATTGTTGATACTATTTTAAATTTACATTTAATTAATTTTCTACAAATTAAGATTGATTTTCATCAAAATAGTTGAGTCTTTAAGGTAAAAAGTGGAATAGTTTAAAGTTAAAAAGTCGAATATTTTAGAAACCAGTTCACTTTTAAACCCTAAAATATTACTTTATACATAAAAAAATCACTTTTCCAGTATACATAAAAGAGTTATATTTTAGATGAAAACTAAAAAAAAAATAATAATAATTTTCAACAAACGAGATAAACTTCATATAAAATGAATAATCTTTAACCAAGACTATTCATTTTTAGCAAATTAGTCTAACTTTTAAGCAAGTAGTTTAATTTTCAACAAAAATCATGAATTATCAAGGAAAAATATAGTAGTTGACGATACAACAAAAAAAGTTTTCAATTAAATATTTTTTTAAAAAGGTTATATTTAACAACAAAAAAGATAGACTTTTCAACAAAATAGTTGAATACTCAACGAAAACAGAATAATTTCCAAGCAAAAATTTAGACTTTTAATTAAAGAAAATTCAGTTTCTGCCCAAAGAAATAAATTTTCAAACAAAAGACGGAATTTTAAACAAAATAGTTGAATTTTTGGCTATGAAAGATTTGTCAATAAAGAAAGAAAAAAAATTTAAATTATCTTGTTGAACTTTCAAGTTAAAAAAACGAATTTTCAATAAATGTTGAAAAAATATCTTTTTTAATTTAAAAATTATTTTTCAATAAGAAAATCAAATTTATAACAAAAAAGTTCAAAATTGTTTGATTTTCCACCAAATAGATGGAATTTAAATTCAAAGTTTGAATCTTCAACTAGTATATTACATTTTTAGTTTAAATAATGTTCAACCACAGAAAAAGCATTTATAAAAAAATAGTTTTATTTAAAAGCAAAAAGATCTTTTATTTTATAACAAAAACAGTTGAATTCACAAAACAAATTTTTTTATATAAATATTTGGTTCTTTAAGCTACAAAGATAAATTTTTTCGCAGTCAAGTGCAGTTTCAACGAAAAAAATTTTTTTTCCAATAAAAACGATGATTTTTTAGCATGATAATAAATTTTTAGTCCAAGAAGACAATTTTGAAACAGAAAAATAAAGTTTTTAATGTAAGAAGATAATTATTGAAATAGTTAAACTTTTAACCAACAGAGATCAAACAGTCAAACATTCAGATAAATTTTCAACAAAAAAGTTATTATTAATTTTAGATGTTAATTTTTATTTTTCTACTGTTCTATATCAATATTTTAATAAGATTGATATAGACCAGTATACAAACAAAAATTAACATCTAAAATTAATAATAAATGTTCCCTGGTCAACAAACCTAAAATCAACAATAAAAAAAGTTATTGCCTACCCATTGCTTAAATTTTCATTCGAATAGCCTAATTTTTAGCCAAATAGTTCAATTTTAAACCCAAAAATGTGAATTGTAACTAAAATTATGAATAGTTATATTTTCAGTTTAATAAATGAATTATGACCAGAAAAAAATTTCAACAAAATATTTTTATATTCAACGCAAATCAGTTACATTTTCAACGACAGAGTTAAATTTTTAAACCAAAAAGATGAATTTTTTTTTAGGCATACGCATTTTTAATCAAGAAAGACTTCATATCAGCCAAAAGTGCTAAAGTTTCAATAAATTCTTAATTAAATAGTAGAATCTTTAACCAAATGAGATGAATTCTGAACCAAAAATATAATAGTAGACTTTAATAATAGATTTAATACTTTCACGATGATTCATTCTGATAAAGGCTGACCTGAAACTGAGGTATCAGGTTATGTTGTTCTTATGTATACTTTTTACGATACCTTTAATTGGCCAGAGCGCCCCACCAAGGAGACCTGAGTCCCACCAAGGACGCACCTGATTGGCTTTTAAATAAGACTTGATTGGCCAATCAGGTGTGACCTGTCTCCATGGTGGGGCATTCTGGCCAATCAGTAGCATCGTAAAGAGCATACATAATAACAACATAACCTGATACCTCAGTTTCAGGTCAGCCCTGAAGAAGTAAACTGCAATGTTCACTCTCAAATAAAAATATTTGGATATTCTTTTTATTTTCTATTTATTCAGTTCCCATTCAAGTTAAAAAGGAGAAAAAGGACAAGTTCCTTGTAAAGAGGAGCAAAAGAAGAATTCCTTTAAAAAGGGGTAAAGAGAAGAGTAGGGGAAAGACAGAAGTCTTTAATTTTTTACTGACGAATAAAGGTTCAAGTATCAATTTTATCAAGTAAGAAGGTTCCATCTCGGAACGAGCACACTAAAAAGTTCTAACTAAAGAAACTCAAATTAAAAGGCTCTACAAAGTTGAGGGCACTATTGTTCCCAATGGTGGAGTTCACCTCGAACGAAGAAGCGTTAGCGAACTTAACTTACTGTGCGCGAAATTCGAATTCAAATTAGGCAAAGACAAGTTTTAAAAAAATTATAAAAAGTAAATGAAGCAAAATATGATATGTGGACTCTAGTTTAATAAAAGGTCGAACTGAAAAATTGTGAAAAATTCATAAGGAGGAAATAAAATATTTTTTAGGAAGGAAAATTTTGACGAACAGTAGGTTAGGTACTGTTGATCAAAACTTATCCCCCAACCAAATGTTTCGACTCCTCATTGATAATGCTTGCCAACTTTCAAAAAAGGTTGCATTGATTAATTTGAATTCGAATTTCGCAGACAATTATGTAAGTTCGTTAACGCCTCCTAATGATCCGCAAACTCTCCGATAAAATGTATGTGAGAACTTGAAGCTTTATAGCGCGCTACTCGCGTGGCTCTTTTCGCTCGCAAGCTAGAGCGCGCGATTGTTGTTTCTCGCGCAACACGCTCGATAATATATTTGTCACGCGCTTTTTTTATGCGCTCGGTCTTTCTATTTACCCCACATTTGTGGAAAAGCCTTTTAAAATTAAAGATCCAAGCATTGCCAACTACCATTTGGTGATTGTGAATTCTCTTTCGTTAAAGCTCCTTCGGCTTTAACAATCACATTCTCATCACATACATGCTTCGCCCTTGATTTCTTCGAAAATTCGAACTTTTCTACATTACGTTCAACTCTATTATATCAAATGTATATTATATTTATTTATGTACCTCGGTCTCTGACTGTTTATTCAGATACTGCAAAATAAAGTGCAAACCTAATTTTAATAATTACTTTTATAATTATTTTTTTTGCTTTAAATTTTATTCTTAGCTACCCTGAAAATTGTATATCATTGCAATAAATTTATATTATTACCGTTTATAATATTCATTAATATTGAAACAAAAGTATTATCATTGTCTTATGTTCATCATTAAAAAAATCAGCATTCTATTAAAATAATAATAATTATTAAACATTTTACTGCAACTTGAGTCGTTTTTCCATAAATATAATTTGTCTATATTTAATGGAGATGAACATTAGACGAAAAATGTTGGTAAATAAAATTTTATTGTAGTTTATGATAAACTTGTAGATATTTTTTGGTTAAAAGACTTTTTTCTTTTAATTTTGTTCGTCTCTTGTATTGTTTTTCCGAAAATTTCTTTCTTTAATTTTTAATCTTATTTTTTACGATTGAAAGAAAATCTAATTGCTCTATCTAAAAATGATTTATAGCAAATTTGTAGATCTTTTTGGTTTGGACAACTTTAGTCTGTACCTTGTGTCGCTTTTCGAAAAAAATATACTTTTTTAATTTTGAATGTTATTTTTTACGATTACAAAAAGAACTGTGTGTCGTATCAAATATTATTCATGACAAATTTGAATGAGTTTGAACTATTTTCGCTATTAAACTTTAATTTTTTTAAATGTTTTTTTTTTACGATTAACAACAAAAACTATGCATCCTCTCGAAAAGTGATTAATGGCAAATTTGTAGATCTTTTCAGGACGCGCAATTTTAGTTAATTCATTTTTTTCTTATCTTGTATAGCCGCAAAAATGCAATTTATCATTTGTTATCATTTTTTGTAGGATCAAAATTCGAATTTTTAGATTTTCAACAAAATTCAATAAATTGTCATGATAATGTTGTGGAGCTTTAAAGAATAAAAGTTTTTCATTATATGCGTTTTTTGGATAAAAATGTTCATTTTGGTTTGTTTTTTTGGATTTTGAAAATGCTATAACTCTGATAATTTTAATTTTATCCAAAAAAAGTCCTGAAAATAAATTGTTCAAGTTTCTGAGTGCTATAAGTAGCCGTGCATAGAATTTTTAAATCTTGAAAAAATAGTCTCAAATATTTTGAAAATTCTCTCACCGAAAAAATGAAATTTTACATAAAACCAATACCTTCTCATCAATATAAGAATTTAAAAACAGGTTGAATAATTTTAAATAAAAGACAGAATCAATTTAAGGTTCAGTGTGTACGAAGCCTTAAGTCGTATCACTTATGCTCACAGTTTATGGCATTTTCCTGGAGTGCCTGCAGAACGCGTTATAAATTGTTCCATATGTACTGCATTAGAGTATAACAGCTCACCACGAGCTGGAAGTTCCCGTCGCTTGTATTTATTGCGATAGGTTTTCGGGCAAAATGCAGGGCGGCGCCAAATTTATGGTCACGCCCGGACAAAAACACTGCTTTCTTTTTTAAAACCATCCTTTTTTAAATTTTTTTTTCATACGCAGGATGGTTCTGTCCGCTAAAACACTTCCACCCGTCAGTAAATTGCACGGAAATTTTTGTCGTAGTGAATAAACGTTGGACAGATCCGTTTCAAGAATTTTTGGTTGCAATCAATTAGCATGGGTATTATAGAATTTCTGGTTTTGATTTTCGATTGTGCACCATTTTTTAAAATGAATAATAAAAAATATGACTGGTCTGATAGAAATGTAGATGTATTTTTATAATCTAATGTAATATAATAACTTTTTATTGTGTGTAATAATCTAGTTCATTTTTAAAATATACAAACGTTTGAGTTTTTAAATTTTTAATTAATACAAATTTTGATATTAACACGATTACTTCGGGAAAATAATTGTTTAACAAACAAAAACTCGCCCCAGCTCGGATTTGAACCTGTAACGCGACGACCGAGGCTGCAGGCTGAAAATTGCAACTTTTCAAAAAAGCGAAAAAAATAAGAAATTTAATATTTAAGAGAATTGTATGTCGAAAGCACAAACACAGAGTTTTATCCCTCTAGTGTAAGTGAATCCGACCCGAAAACAGGCCGTTTTTGAAAAATGCAGCCAAAATGCAACAATTTTTTAAGTTTAAAATTTTCAAATTATTATTATTCAATTTCAGGCCAAAGTCATCATTAAAAAGTTTCATCCCTTCAGCAAATGTGCAAATAACCCCAATTCTACCCCTCAAATTAAAAAAATTCGTTAAAAACTCACTATTTTGAAAGGTCAAAATGTTTGCGATGATTACTACAGAATTTCATTTCAAAAGCACACCCTAAAAGTTTCATCCCACTAACGAAAGTAAAACCTGCCTCAAAACATCCCCTTAGGTTGAAAAAATTCGGTAAAACTTTGGTAGAAATAAAATAATTTCAAAAGTCAATTTTTTAAAAAGAATCATTGTAGAGTGTTATTTTAAAAGAACCTTAAAAAGTTTAACCTTTCTAGTGCATGTGGAACTCATGTTAATTCATCCCCTTAGGTTTAAAAATTTCTATAAAACTTTGGTAAAAACAAAATAATTTCAATATACAAAATATTTTCAATAATTATTGTAGAATTTAGTGCCAAAAGCAAAACCAAAAAGTTTTATCCCTCTAGGGCATATCGAACCCACTCCAAATGAACCCCCATAGTTAAAAGAAATTCTTTAAAAATAAATTATTTTGAAAAATAAAATGTTTGCGATTATCCTGCAGAATCCTATGCCGAAAGTACCACCAAAAAGTTTAATTGACTCCTAAATATCCTCACTTTTTAAAAAAAATTTAAAATAAAATAATTTCAAAAGTAAGCATTTTAAAAATAATTATTATGGAATTTCATGCCGAAAATACTACTAAAAAGTTTCATCCCTCTAGTTTATTTGAAGTCGACCCAAAACATCGCCTTAGGTTTAAAAAATTCAGTAAAACTACAAATAATTTCAGAAGTCAACTATTTTTTTAATCTCAATAGTGCGTGTCGAGCCTACCCAAAACCAACCCCTTAAAGTTAAAAAATATCATTAAATATACTAAATTTTCAAAAATCAAATTTTATATAATGATTTTTCTAGAATTTCATACCAGACGCCCCAATAAAAAGTTTCATCCTTCTATTTTATTTGGAATCTGCCCCAAATGATCCCGCTAGGTTTAAAAATTAGATAAAATTACAATAATTTCAAAAGTTAAATATTTTTAATGATTACTGAAAAGTGTGCAATTTCAAAAGTTTGAATTATTAAAAAATTTTATTTAATTTTAATTATTAAAGATATTTTATTAGCAGTTTTCTAGAATGAATAATAATTTTAAATGAATAGAACTCTCTGAAATTGATAACTTCGAAATTGAAGAATTTTTTTTAATTTTTATAGGTTGCAAATTTAGATTTCCGAATTTTCATGTTGAAAGTTGAATTTTCAATTTTTTCTATTGATAACTTTTCATTTTGCAATTAAAATTAAAATAGTTTATCTTTGAAGAGTAGAAACAAGAGTTAAAAAATTTAAAGGATTTAAGTATAAAAAAGTTCTACTATCCCAATTCTTTCTAGTTACACTTTTTTAGTTTTTAATGAAGTTCAGATTATTTTAATTTCCAACGTTCCATAATAATAATAGAATTTTAATTACTGTGAATTCTACACGTTCCAATTTTCAAAATTCTGGACCGAAATTTTTCTATTTTAAACATTTTGAAATTGTCTTATTTTCGAAATTATAATATGAAAGCATTCAATTTCGAGATTCTTCAAATCGCGAACAAATGTTAAATTTTGAAAGGTTTAAATTAAAAAAAGATAGGTACAGTTTAACTCCTTTTAAATTAAACTGTCAAATCTTCAAAATTTTCTTCTGAAATTTGTCAACTTTCAGGATTATTTTTTAAAAGTTTTCAACTAAAAAAAAGTTTTCAATCAAGTAAATGAATTTCCGACTTTAAAAAAAAATTTCAAGAAAAATGGAACAGTTACATTATGAGTTAAAAATTTAATATTCAAATAAAGAAAAAGTAATTTTTAACAAAACAGTTACTTTTTCAACAAAAAAATGAATTTTTAATTAAAATGATGAATTTTACACAGAAAAAAATTAATTTTGAACTAAATCTTCGAGTTCAATTTTCAAACCAAGAGATGAATTTTCTACTAAAAAGATAATTTTTTTAAAAAATACGTCAATTTTCAACTAAAAACAATAAATTTTAGATTAGAAATGGAATAGTTAAATTTTAAAGCATAGAAATTCTATTTCAACGAAAAGAGGAATAGTTAAATTTCTAGTAAAAAAAAATTAGTTTTTAACCAAATTAAAGAAATTTTCAACAAAATAGTAAAATTTTCAACTAAACCGATGAATTTCGAAGGAAAATGGAATATTTTCATTTTCATTGAAATAACCTAATTGTAAAATTAAAAAAAAGAATTTTTAACAAAACAGTTACATTTTCAATCATACAAAAAGTTTTTAATTAAAATGTAGAATCTTTAACCAAAAAAAAATGAAACTGTAACCAAATCTTCCAGTTGAATTTTCAAACCAAGAGATGATTTTTCTAAGAAAAACGAATTTTTTTAACAAAATATATAAATTTTTTACTAAAAACGATAAAATTTGAATCAAAAATAGAATATAGTTGAATTGTCAAGAAAAGAAATGACATTCGAATCAAGAGTAGATTAGTAGTTACATTTCTAGTGAAAATATACATTTTCAAATGAATAAAATAAATTTTCCACAAAATAGTAAAATCTCTATCTAATAAAAAAAATCAATTTTAAAACAAGAAGATCAAATTTATAAAAAAATATAAGTTTTCCACAAAGATGTAATAGATCAATTCTTAGTTGAAAAAAGATTTACAACTATGTCCAGAAAGATTGCAACGCCAACTATAAATTTCCACAAAATGAAACTTGTGCTGAATTGTGCTATATTTGTGCTGTTTTGTGCTATTGAGGATTTTTTAAAAATATCAAAATTTGACCCGAAAAATAAAAAAAAACATGCTTTTACCACCTATAACCAATATTTAAAAAAATAGGAATTTTGAAAATCTGAAACTTGTGCTGGGTTTTACTGGGCTAGCACAATAAATAATTTTTATGTTAATTTTCACTAGCATTAATATTTGCTAAAAAAACCGGATTTTTTAAAATTGAAAATCATTCTTTACCCAAAATTTTCAAAAATACGAATTCCGAAAATCTGAAACTTGTGCTGGGTTGTGCTTGGCTAGCACAACAAATAACTCTCATGTCAATTTTCACTGGCATTAATATTTTCTTAAAAAACCGGATTTTTAAAACTTGGAAAGCATTCTTTACCCAAAATTTTCAAAAGTACGAATTCCGAAAATCTGAAACTTGGGCTGGGTTGTGCTTGGCTAGCACAACAAATAACTCTCATGTCAATTTGCACTGGCATTAATATTTTCTTAAAAAACCGGATTTTTAAAACTTGGAAAGCATTCTTTACCCAACATTTTCAAAAATACGAATTCGGAAAATCTTAAACTTGTGCTGGATTGTGCTAGGCTAGCAAAATGAATAATTCTCATGTTAATTTTCATTGGCATTAATATTTGCTCAAATAAACAGAATTTTTAAAACTTGGAAAGCACTCTTTACCCAACATTTTCAAAAATACGAATTCTGAAAATCTTAAACTTGTGCTGGATTGTGCTAGGCTAGCACAACAAATAACTCTCCTGTAAATTTTCACTGCTATTAATATTTTCCCCAAAATTCATATTTCCAAAATTCGTATTTTTGAAAATTTTGGGTAACGCATGCGTTGCAAGTTTTAAAAAAGCGGTTTTTTAGGGGAAATATTATTGCGAGTGAAATTTGATATCAGAGTTATTCGTTGTGCTAGCCTAGTACAACCCATCAAAAGTTTCAAATTTTCGACATTCCTATTTTTTAAAATATTGGGTAAAGATGGTAAAAAAGTTTTTTTTTATATTTGGGGCCAAATATTGATTTTTTTAAAATCCTTTAGGGCAAAAAAACACACCCCTAGCACAATTCAGCACAAGTTTCATATTTTTAAATTCAGAAATCGCGAGGCAGATTTTTTTTTTTCAAATCGTTTTTTTCTCGAAAATCGTCAGAGATATTAAAATTTGATTTGCGGCACAGGTTTGTGCCTCTTTCATAGTACCTAGCACAAAATTTGTTTTTGTTCGAAAAAATCAATTGGCAAGGCTGTAGTAAAAAAAGGTTTTTTATTATTTTTGGGGACAAATTTTGATTTTTTCGAAAAATCATTTACAGCACAAAACAGCACAAACCTAGCACAATTCTGCAAAAGTTTCATTTTTTGGAAATTTAAAGTTGGCGTTGCCAACTTTCTGGACATTTTACAACTACTTCAGTTTTTCTAAAATTCCCTTAGATTCTCTAAACCATTTTAAAATCCCCGATTTTATAGAATTTCCTGACCTGTAGCTACCCTGTATTCCATAATGATAGCTTCGTCATTTGGAACAAGTATACAAAAAGGAGTTTTCCCTTGAACAGAATTAAAATATTTATATCGAATAATATAAATTGATTGAATATAATTGGTTTAGGCTAGATCTAAATGAAACTAAATTAATGAAGAATTGAAGAGCGATAATTGCAGCAGGGAGCTATATTTCGTTGTCAAACGGCCTTGACGATTATCGACGTACGATGATTAATGAATGTGTCGATATGTGGGAGCCACTGGATAATTTATTAAGATTCGCAAAGCCCTGGCCTGCAGTGTGGTCCACATCGAGTCAAATTTGATTTGGGGGTGTGGAACGAATCAAGTCGACCCTATGGGGAGGAGCTCACATCTGAAGAGCGCTCTTCCACGAGATCATGAGACTGGTACCTTGAGCACTTTCGAACCAAGTACCTCGCCACTCCTCATGCATCGAGTGGTACAACTGGCACTCTTTGTCGACTCGCGTCGAACAATGGATTTCATTTTACGCCCCAAGTGGCCAAAGAGGCTGCTCGGTTTTTGCATCTGGCGATTTCGCCGATTATACTCGTCACCCGCACACATGAAGAATTCTATTTGTCCTTCTCTCGCAGAAAAGGTGCATAGTTAGAGCTGCAGAGAGGGCTATACGATTTTCAAAGCGTCCGTTCGAGTTCGACGAACCTTCTACTCTGATCCTTTCAAAAGTTTTCAGGGTGTTTTATAACCCACTAATCGCCCGCTTTCCGGGCACAATTTAAAAAGTTTCTTCGAAGCTGTTCATCCCGGGTGATCCGTCGCCTGCTCTTTGAGTATAGGTTTTCATCTCGAGGGTGGTCACCTGATAATTCCTCGTTCATTTCTCGCCTCATGAACACTTGAAATTTAGGGCTTATGGTTTCATTATTTAAAGTGGGGTTCACAGCGAATCCTGAGGCATCAGAAGTTCTGCAGCTCAAGTAAATCTTCCGTTTAATATCAGAATGATCATTCACAGTATTAGCACTAGACAGTCTCGTTTTTTTTCAAAGATTTTACTAAACACAGGTCTAACAGTCCCTACACTCAGCATAAATTCAGAAAATTTTAGAAAAATTCAAGTTACATTCAAAAGAATTCAAATGATTTGGAACATTTTTTAGAAAATCAAAAAATGCCATTGATTTCTGTAAAGCTGGAATGAATTTAGAGGAATTTAGCAACTTTGAAACAAGCTTAGAAAAATTCAAGAGAATTCAAAGAATGTAATGAAATGCCTAAGAATGCAAAGTGAGGTTAATATACTTCAGGATCTATAAAATAGTAACATAAAATTTTTTAAATGATTTGAATTAAGTAAAATTTATTGAATTTATAGGTATTCAAATAAATTTTTAAAAATTCAAGAAAATTCCAACGAATTTAAAAGAATTGAGGGCGAATTCCTAAAAACTTCAAATCTTGAAATTTTTGAAACCCTACTAATTTCTAACACAAGAAGAGACTAGTGAGAACAAAACAATTCAAGTACAATTTAAAAGAATTCAAATGAATTGAAACAATTTTAAGAATCGAAAAATATTTAATTGATTACAATAAATTTTGAGTGTATTTAGAGAAATTTAAATATATTGAGAAGAAACCGACAAAATTCATGAAATTTAAATATATTAATAAATAAACAAACAAACGTGTGATTTTAAAACAATTGAAAAATATGGAAAAATTAATTGAAGTGGTTAGAATTGAGTGATTTTAGAATAATTCAAAAAATTTAAAAAGGATTTTAGGATGAATTACTAAGAATTTAGGGTGACATTCAAATAAATTCCAAAAAATATTGGAAAATCTCTTCAAATCTTCGAAATCATACGAAATTTCTCATGTCTTGAGAAAAATTTTTTGAAATCGATTAAAATATTAAAACCCCTTAAAATTAATAAAAACCTCGAAATTTCCTTAAAATTATTTAAATCTTTTGAAAAATCTCAGGAGTCTTTTAAAATACGCTAAAATGTGTGAGTCTTTGAAAGCCTTTAAACTATTGAAATAAAAATTTTAAAAAAGATTGCGAATGCTATGTTATCTTTGAAAAGTCCTTAAAACTTTTTAAATCCTAAAATGCCTGAGAATCTTTTACAATACCCTCAAATATTTAAATTTTTTCAAATCTCATTAAAATACTGAAATTATTAAGAAATTTTTTTGTAATCGTTTAAGATAACCTTAATTATTTAAAACCCTTTAAACTCCTTTGAAATTTTTAAAGCTTTTAAAAATGCCAAGGAATTTGAAAAAGTACGTCAAAATATTTAAAATGCTTTAAACATTTTATGAAATTATCACCAGGATCAATTAAATTAAAACTGTACAAAAATTTTAAAAATTGAGTGAACTGAGTTGAATAAAGTCAATTTAGAGAAATTTAAAGCGAATTCATAAAGGATCCCGCACACATCTATGGAAAATATGTTTCCGTTCCAATTGGCTAAAACTGTAGTATAATGTAGTTTATAACATCCTGATCAAATAAAGTCCTAAGACACTGGGTCCAAAGAACGCCAGGTTTCGAGATAGGAGGGTCCAAATGACAATTTTTATGGACGCGACAGGAGTTCCACGGACCCTCTAGGACTGTTTGGCACCACGCTCAGGGATCATGCCAAACTCACTGTCCCTTGGATATTTTATAGTTTGGAACCCCCTGAACAATAATATCCATGTCTAAATAGCGACGAAAGGATACTTTTCCGTCGGTGTTTCATCTTATGTCGCTTTTCATGCAGATGAGAAGAGCTACAGTGACTGTTTGGCACCACGCTCAGGGACCTTGCCGAACTCACTGCCCCTGAATATTTCGTAGATTGGGACCCTCTAAACAATAATATCCATTTCTAAACGTCGACGAAAGGATACTTTTCTGTTGGTGTTGCATCGTATGTCGCTTTTCATGCAGATGAGAAGAGGTACAGCGACCACAGAGGACTGTTTGGCACCACGCTCAGGGATCCAGCCGAACTCTCTGTCCCTTTTATATTTTGTAGATTAGGTTCCCCAAAGTAATAATATCCATTTCTTAATGTAGAGAAAAGTATAATTTTTTATGGGAGTTGTACCAAAATTAACGTTTCATGCTTATTAGAGAAGTTCTACGGGCTTTCTAGGACTGTTTGGCACCACGCTCAGGGATCATGCTGAACTCGCTGTCTCTTTGATATTTTGTAGCTTAGGGCCTCCTGATTGATAATATTTATGTCATGCCCAACTCTCTGTACACCCAATTAAGGAAAGAAATCCGGGGTATCAAGACAATATCAACATGATCTCAGTACACAATCCTGTCAATTAAGGCAATACCAGAGTATTATCCAGCCAGTTAAGCCAAGATTAAAGAATGATCAGGTTAATAATAGCAATATTCTGGTATTTTCCAGCCAGCTAAGGCAAGATTATGATGCGATCCTGCCAATGAAAGAAAAATCGGGAAGTGTTTAAACCAGTTATAGCAACATTAGTGTATGGTTTGGTACTAAATGAGGCTCTGGTCAGTAAAGACAACAATGAGAATTACTTTCCTCAAACAAGACGATTGTTTGGATATAATTCTACTGTTCCCTTTGACCCACATCCGCAATATTATTAATTATAAATCTGCTTGGATACTTTACTGCTGACTGATAGCACGCGTATCCTAAATACCATAATATGCTTGCTACATGTACACATGATCCGACTGTCCTGGCCCCAGTTTTGCAAGTACAGTAGCACCCCAATATTTGTTAATTGTTTTGTGCTTCATTCAGTTGTAGCTCTTGATCATCGGCTGTTTTAACCAAGTCATCTTCTACATGGGATATCCAGATCTAATATTTTGTTGCGCGTCTGAAACGAGAATACACTCGGACTCTGATTCAAGCCGGTTCATCGACAAGTTCGACCCACTCCAAATCTTGCATTCGCGCCCTATCAAACTTATTTTCGATTTAAGCTCCTGCCAGATTCAGCTGATATATTCCTACCGTCAGTTCCTTCAAATAATTTATATCCAGCCTAGGGAAATGAGGTACTTCGTGTTCATTAAGATGGATCCATCTGGCATTTCTGGTATGCAGGTCGTCTACTTTAACTCTGGCCTGGAAGAAGTTGTGTTCACGTGATTTTCGTAACATTGTTTGTGCTTAGTCTACGACCGCTTCGGTCATCTGTATGCAAGGACGACACTCATTGAGAATCCTGCCAGAAATACGGTAAAAGTCACCGATGTTAATGGCATGGTTCACATTCATGAGATTTCCAAAAACTTAAAAACAGTTTTTATGTGGCCATTTCGTGCCTCTACGATCCACCTAGTCTTAGTGATCAAACTTGAGTCATTTGCCTGCTCTGTATCAAATAGCCTTTGTCCACGACTTAACAGAGGTGACATTTTATGGTTAATACCAAGATTTTTAAGAAGCGGTAAGGCATCACGATAACCATGGTCCACAATAATAATCTAATCGTTTTCAAACCATGCTCGCAACCCATTAACATCGGTTTCGAATTCATTAGTAAGCATGGCAGCATCGTTATTTCGAGAGTCAGAAAAGTAGGGCCCATGGATATCCAAAATATAACCGTCTGGAGCTACATCTAAGGCTAACTTCATTAATTAGCGACCTTTATGAACGCAGTATGTTTGCCTGAGTGCTCTGCAATTGCTGGGTTTATAGATTTATACATAAGTTCCATCTATATAGGCAATCACTTTTAGAACTTTAGGAGTGGGATTATAAAGTTCATTTGCGAGGTCCGCTACATGTTGTCTTTATATACTACTCCCGTGTTTTAGCCGTCAACCCTATGTTGTTGGAAACAAAAACGTGTCATCAAATATCTTTACTCAATAGAAATATTGAGACTTACATTTTGCCTACTATCTTACACAAAAACATCATCAAATCCTTTTTATTAATACGGCGATATACCCATCTATTTGTACAGCATCACGCACAGCATTGCAATACGTATATAAATCCCTGAATTTCTGGCGCACTATGGGACTGATTATATTGAACTCTTCCTCTGAAAACGTTTCTTTATTATCAAAATCAGACTAATCAATCTTCGATAATTCACGTAGGCCTTGCAAAAAATATTGCAACTGGACACCAGACAAGCAATAAGGCCTATTGCAAAATTCTAAACCTTGCAGTAGAACGTTTGGTAAAAAGCCGCTCACATTCAAATGTTCAGGGCAAAAACGAGTTGATTCCGGTACGTAAATATTTTTTTTTACAAAATATTAACCCTACATTCCACCGAAAACCTGGTCACATCTTGCATTCTGTTACAAAATGTACAAGAACTATTTCTTCTTTGTTTTGAAACATTGAGTGTCAGACGATTAGGATCAAGTGCTAAATCATTCATCTCCATATCAATGCTTCGATTGCAGTTCAGGCATATCCTCGTATTTTCATCAATCTCTTGAGGAGCTATTTCATGTTCAGCATGACGATGAATTGCGATTTGTTGTTTTTGCTCATTTTATACATCAGACACGCGTACCATCACTCGTGGCTGTAAGGCGATTGCACATATGTAGAAATTTATTCGGACGGGTGGCATGAATAAATTCCAAGTGTAGGGAAGTTCTTTAGCGTTCCTTTTTACAAACTTGACTCCAATATCAAACAAACATTACCCCAGGCGAGGAAAATAGAAAATTAACGCAGAATTTGTGTCAAGAGTAAACTACAAAGATTCTTACAAAAAAAGGATATACATAATGCAAACAGTTTGGAAAATGACAATCAGGTTGCCATGGCGGCAAAACCTCCTGTATTACAAGCCGCCGAAGCCCGCAATCTTAAAGTTTATATAAAGCAGGCTTTTTCATTATGACAACCGATTTCCAAAATCAAAAGTTTCAAAACTGACAAACAAAGGAGACTATGGTTCATAAACAAAATATTTTGTAAATATTTTGTAATCAAATTAAAACGTGATGAAGTTATGGATCGAATGTAGAACTAATGTTATCGTAAGAACAAACTATAGTTAAGGGAGTCAACTAGCTCTTATCCTACCAAACATTTGTTATGCATAGTAGTTAAACTACCCCCATATACCATCCCCGTAGTTTAGTCTAGAAGATGTAATTGACGGGAAAGGTACAACTGTGCACGTTGTTGGTCACATGCACAACTGTGCACCGGGCCATCTATGCAAATCTACATTTCGACGTACACAGTTGGGAGTCTCCCATCTGTGCACGAGAAGCGTTAGTAAGGTACCATCTGTGCACGTAACATTTAGTCATTTTATATTATTTTTATTTTACTTTTTATTTTATTTATTCATTTAGACATTTAGTCGATATTTAGACGTGCTTAGTTGGGAGTGTCCCATCTGTGCACGTTGAAATGTAGACGTGCACAGTTGCCCGCTACCTAAAATTGACAGGATCTAATTAATTAGTTTGAATAAGCAGATACGCACTTAGTGATGTTTAATCATATTTAGTTTATGTAAGTCTGATCCGAAAGCTACCAATTAACATTTTGCAGTAGTTAAACTACCCGCAGAAACCCACTCAATATTACACTCTTCACGACACGGTTAATAGGAACTAAATAATTAGTTTGAATAAGCACGTACATGATTGGTGATTTTTAATCAAACTCAGATTGTTTTAGCCTAATCCAAGCACTACCATTTAATTTTTTTACAGTAGTTAGACTACCCCTAGACACACTTCTCACACTTTAGTCTTAGTATCCTTTTCTCGACCTTTAGACATGAATATTATTGTTCGGAGGGTCCCTAACTACAAAATATCAAAGAGACAGCGAGTTCGGTATGATCCCGGAGCGTCGTTCCAAACAGTCTTAGAGAGTACGTGGAACTCCTCGAGTGTACATGAAACGTTAACTTTGGTACAACACCCACAAAAAAGTATTCTTTTCTCGATATTCAGAGATGGATATTATTGTTCGGGAGATCCCAAACTACAAAATATCAATGGAGTTGAGAGTTCGGCATGATCTCTTAGCGTGGTACCAAACAGTCCTCAAGGATCGGTGAAACTGTTCTCATCTGCATGAAAAGCGACATACGATGCAACACCGACGGAAAAGTATCCTTTCGTCGGCCTTTAGACATGGAT
>JAAAKG020169922.1:0-27654 GCA_010014905.2 Druon quercuslanigerum | reverse complement strand
GGATCTGGACATCTTCTTCCGATGCTCCTCTTCTTGAGCTAAATCCTTCAAAGCCTCCTTCATTCGTTTTAAATCCTCCTCATCCGTCAAACCATCCACATCATCATAGATGCTACGCTGCAATGTTCCTATAAACTCTTTATTAATAATTTCAAAATCTGCCATAACAATCCCACGAGAAGCTAGGGAAGTAAAAGGTCACCCCCGCAGAGCCCCGCATGCGGGGGTAAGGTCTAAATACTCTAGGAGGTGACCTGTTCTCATAGAGACACCGTTTGCGACACCACTCCCTGGTGCCACTCAGTCCTCGGCACGGTTGTTAACACCTTGACTTGGGGGAGTAATAGTCCCGTTAGCGTAACGCAACTTGCTTCAGTCTTGTATTTACGTGTTTAGGTCAAAATTTAATTTTATAAGTACCTTTTTACGTTACTATTCAAATATATTCTTTTGTTCAACTTTGATACTATTTGAACTTTCCCGCTCGAAGTTAAACCTCGAAAAAATTACCAAGACTCGTGAAACTTTCACATCTCCGGAATATATCACGCTATGTTACGCTATATGCGCGCGTTAAACACGCAATTATTAATTATATTACCTTACAGTATGTTCCGTCCACTTTGTGAAATTTAAACCTTCCCGCTCAAAATGAAAGCCGGAAGTTTCACGAAGCTCGGAATCTAGATTTAGTGCGGTTATGCTTGAGATTAGTTACGTCGATGATTTTAGTTGCGTTATTTGTATTAAGAAGTACGTCATAGTTTAAATAGCAAATATTAGTTCACAGTCCCTCTACTAGACGCGCCTTGGAAAGTGGGAAATTCTAAAACCGATGTAAATTTTAGGATTTAAACATTAATTATTGTGACCCTGATAATGTCTGGTAGATTAACATTAAGTTTCCCAAAAATTGTCACGGACACTACTTGCGATATAGTCAAAGATTATATTTTAGTTTTTAGTGTCTCCGTTAGTTGCGCAGCGAGTTGCGTTTTGCGAACGCGCCCAGACCCGAGTTCCCTTCAAGTCGAAGGTTTTGGCGCGTTTGAAAAACTCTGTCAATTTTGATCCTGGTCTACGAGAGGCAACAAGTGCCACAAAGTGGCTCAAAGACCAGCACCACGTTCCTTGTGACTTTTACCACCATTGTGGAGATATACGGACTTTTGGGAAATAAAATTGATATACCGATACCGATTGAGAGATAAACGTATATATCTTTTAACGAAAATAACCGACATTTAAAACGTGGGTTGGAATAAACCACCCATCGCACAGATCATTCAAAATGTACCTGATACGACTAGTCTCCAGAGAATTTTAAAGAAAAACCCAGCATGTCAATTGAAGGCATTAACACTGTCGACGAGAGGCATGACAGAATCGGCTAGCGAAATCCGAGAACACTTATGAAGGTACACTTTCCTGGTTCCGGATCTGGGTATCGATCGGACGAATAGGCTGTTAGGCTAAATTCCATAGACGACCTAGATCAGAGGGCACAGCTATGGGACATACCCCTACGGCATGAAGGAAAGTCAGATCTTCTACACACAGGGATATGCAGACGACCTTGTTATTTTGATAATAGGAAGACATAAAGGAACTGTAATGGAGCTCATGAAAAATGCTTTCAACATTGTTAACGGGTGGTGCAATGACTATTGCTTGTCTGTTAATGCAGGTAAAACTGAACTTTTGGTTTTTACGAGACGCTCTATGGCAAGAAAGTTGAATTTTTCACGTCAGTTAAGTATTTAGATATCATTTTCAGTACGAAATTAACCGGGAAACTGCGTGTGGATGCGATAGTTAAAAAGGTCAGGGCAGCCTTTCAGCACATCACATCATATGTGATTAGGATGTGCTAGTGGTCCTTAGAATGAAGCATTTTGGTAATCACTTTTGCGAACCCGAAGGTTTCGAAGATATCTCCTATTCAGCGATATGCGCATATATGGAGAAAACTGGCCTCCTTAGAGAGGCTTAGATTTGAAAATGTTAAAGTACAATAGGTTACACTAGCTAACCTCAGTGCTATGGGCTTGAATAACCCTTTTCATCTATAATACTAATAATAATAATAATAATTGAAAAAAATAATAATAATACATATTTATATCGCTAAAAAACGATCCTAACCTCAAAATAGTGCACATGCATGAGATGTTCATTTAGCACAATAAATTTTTTGTTATTATCCATAAAAAAAAGTCCGGGAACGCCCTTTATAATATTTTATAGCATCTTCGAATAATGTTTTTTTTAAACTTTTCATTTTTGTAGGAAAAAAGCCGAGTAATTCAAGTTACAGTATTAGTTGACATCAAAAAGTAGATCATTGATATCTTCTTTAGCTGCTTTTATCACTGCCACCTGCAAAAAGCGCAGGACGTTTAGAAACAGGAGAAAATTCTATATTTATTTTTTTTTTCAATGAGGCAGAACTCAATCAAAACCGACAGTCGATACCTTAGCTTGGAACGAAACTTTGCTCAGTAGGTAAAAGTGAACTTCTGCTGGCTTAACCTAACTTTCAGGACCAGCAAAAATCCGCTCTATCAAAAAAACGCGTATAAAAAATATGAAAGTAGATTAATTTTTTTTTAAACTATTCAATTTTGTGAATAAAAGTTACTTTTAGGTTTTTGGTTTCAAAATTAATTAAAAATAATTAATTAAAAATTTATGTTTTTCATCGAAACATTCATGTACCTTGGTGAAATAAGTGTTTTGGTCGAAAATTAATCTTTTTAGTTTCCTTATTGTGTTGCAAACTAGTTCTAATATCCGTGGTTCAAAATTCATTGTTTTGTATAAAAAATGAGTCATTTTTGTTAAATATGTATTTCTTTGGTTAAAATTGATTGGTTTTTTGAAGATTCGACTTGTTTGTTTGAAAACATTTTTTTAACTGAATGTTAAACTATTTCATGTTTTATTTTTTATTTACCGTTTTAAATATTAAACTCTTTTGTTGAAAAGTCATAGAAATATTTAGTTGAAAATGCATCTTTTTTGGCGAAACATTACTATTAAATATTCTCGATTAAAAATGTATTTGTTTGTTTGAAACCTCCCCTTCTTCATGTGGAATTTATTTTTTTTAATAATTTTTGTTTTGTTTTTAGAAACTTTTTGTTGAACTTGAACTTTTTGGTTGAGAAGTAATAATTTCTTATTTTGAAATTCTACTTTTTAGTTAAAAATTAATTTTTCTTAAATATTCATCATTTTCGTTTAAAATTTATTTGTGTGATTGAAAATTTATTTATTTTTTTTGAAAATTAGTATTTTTTGCAGCAAAATAATCCTCTTGGTTGAATATTTCTCTTCGTGGTTAGAAATTCAATTATTTGGTTAAAAATTCATTTTTTGCTTGAGAATCTCTTTGATTGTACTTTCACCCCTTTGGTTAGAAATTCAACAGTTTAGTTATAAATTAAGTTTTTGGGTTAACGATTTATCATTTTCACTGAAAATGTGTATTTTTGGGTAGAAAAGTCATCTGTCTCACCAGCACACTGGTGCGAATTCGCACCAAATCAATTTTCAGTTTGTTAAGGCACTATATTAAATATATTTTTTACATATGCGTAATATATGCTAGATGTTTATTATACTTTCATTATGTTAAAAACTGAACGTTTTAAAAAAAAAATTCGGTTAGAAATGTTAATTCTTTTAACTTAAAATTTATCGATTGGATTTTTTGTTTGAAAGTTGCCTCTTTTCGCTGAAAATTCGTGTTTTTCGAATTTGAGTGCAGGTTATATAACCGAGAATATGAAAAAGATTAAGGAGAATTTGAAAGAATTTAGAAGAATTCAAGAGTGTAACAATATTTTTATTATTCACGTTATGTCAGCGGTTGCCATATAAATTATTTTCTAGCTTAGAAATATTCAGGATTTTAAAATGTGCAAAACAGTAGCTAATTAATTAATTCACGCTGTTGGACTGAAACTATAACCTAAAATTCAATTGCTTTACATTACTTGATAAATACTAGCAATAAATAAAAAAAAAAAATTAAAACAATAATTATTTAAACTACCTTAATTAACAAATGCAATATTTGGCTATTTCTGGAGATACGAACTTGATTTTTTCGTTGCAATTAACTGTAAATAATTAACTTCTTAATTTTTAATAACGACTAGTTATTTAGCAATGATTTTTTGCTATGAGTCGATGTCGACATGTGTGATCAACTGTTTCTAACACATTTTTTAATTTAAAAAAAATCAAGTTTGTAAATAAACTGTGAAAATTTAGTACGAATTAAGTATTTTTATTCACCTTGGATATTTTCGTTCACTTTCGTAAGTATTTTTTATTGAATCAAAGCATTTTTTGAAATATCACTCTTTCATTAGAAAAATAGTGTGCAAGGGATCTTTTTATTTTTTTATTCAATGTTTGAGCCATTCCTACTTTCTCTCTCAATTTCGCTTTTGTTATCTTAATCTTTATTTAGTGCTTGAATAAATTGGAGTTCCCTGCTTTATTTTAAAAAAGCTGGTAAGAAACCTGTTGAAGAATGTTTGCTTGTATTTATTGCAAATTGTAAATCATATAAACTTTCTTTCCATGTTTTATGGTCATTTTCCAAATTTGCTTTTATTGCCGTTTTAATTGATCTATTGCACCTTTTATTTCGATTCGCTTGTGCATGATATATAGGAATTTTTGAATGTCTGATACAAAACTTTAGTTGAATTAATTATTGATTTAATTATATGTTGTTTACCATTATCTGTGAATAAAATTGTAGGTGTTACTTATTTTAAAATTAGACGCATGTGAAATTCTTTTGTAATCGTTGATGCTTATTTATTTTTAACTGTAAATATTTCTATCCATTTTGTAAACATATCAACAAAAACTAGAATGTATTGATTTTTGACTTTGTCATTGGTAGTCAACCCATCAAATCAGATGCCGATCTGATTGTTTTCTTTTGGTTTTATTCTTTATCAAATATAGCATTCTTTCACATACCAGGGGTAGTTGAAGTTTGCCAGTTTTACTCATAGTTGTCGCTAGAGATAGGTATAAATTTCTATGATTTGGCATCTATGTCATATTTTTCTATGGACAATAACCTTCAAAAATACACAATTCCATTCTGTCAAAATAATAGCATCATGGTTGTTTACCTCAGTGAATATGTCGAGTTTCGTTTCAAGTAAATCGCATTTGCGGCATTCGTTGCTTTTCTTACTTCATCAAAAGAAAAAAGCAGTTGAAGCTTATCGATTGCATTTAAAAAGTTTGTAGACGAGGAATTTCAGGCGTTATTGGATGAAGACCCAACCCAATCTCAAAAACAATTGGCAAAAATACTGAATGTGACCCGAGGAGGAATTTGCCAACGGACGAAAAATGGATTTATTTCAAGAACCCGAAGCGGAAAAAATCATGGCTTTTACTTAGTAAGGTCAGCCCATCGACTCCAAGTCCAAATCGCTTTGGCCGTAACACAATGCTCTGTGTTTGGTGGCACCAGTGTGGTGTGGTGTAATTTGAATTTTTAAAACCTGGTGAGACGGTGAATACGGATCGCTACCGACAACAAATTATCAATTTGAATCATGCTTTGATCGAAAAACAGCCGGAATGGGCCGACTATCACCTTTTCGCATCGATGGGAAACTCACTTGCAGAGCAGCGCTTCGCCAATTTTAAATAAGTCGAAAAATGGCTCGTCGAATGGTTAGCCTCAAAAGAGAAAAGGTTTTTTGGAATGGTATCCATGATTTGCTTTGTTGAAAAACCCGGCAAACTTCAACTAACACCACTGGTATTTTAAAGTTCCAGAATACATTCTGGGCCAAAAATAATTTTCTTAAATTTTTGTGTAGGTTTTTTCCATACCTAAATGACCTGCTTATTTATTCTCATGATTTTCAGTTATAACTTGCTCCCTTAGTTCTTTCGGTATTGTTAGTTTCCATGGGTTGCGATCTATATTCATGCTTAATTTCCAGTTTGGATTTTCTTCTGGCTTATTTTTAACCTGTATCGTTTTATTTTTATACCAATTATCTTCAATTTCTTTAGAATCTTTTTCTTTCGTTTCCAATGTGCTGGCTAAAATACTTGAAACTTTTATTTAATTTTGAATCGACCTTGATAAAGCATCTGGAACCTGATTTAAGCTTCCTTTTCTGTATACAATCCAATAATCGCATTCTAATAATTCTAACGCCCATCCCGCCATTTTTGCGAGCTTTGATGATTCAAAAATCTGGGTCTAAACTGCCTTTGTTGGTTCTTATCATAATATGGTTTTGATTATTTTCTATAGTTGTTTTAATTTTATTCATTTTAATATTATCTTTATCTAAAATGCTTGGTTGTTGATCTCAAATTATAGATTTTGCCAATTCCGTTTCTCATTTTTGTCTTAAAATTTCTATTTCTGAAAAATTTGAAAAAGCATTTCTTAAAATGTATATTTTATATACAAGTCTTAAATTTTTATAAGTCTTTCTTAACTGCCATTTTTATTATACTGAAACCAACCCAATGTTTCTTCTTCTAGAACAGCATCTTAATTTTCTAAAATGTCCCTTCCGTTAATTTTGTAGCCTCTTTTAAATCTTATGACATTATATAAAAAATAAGTTGGACTATTTTATGTGTTGTTTTTAAATTTAATGGCCCAATTTAGCATTATTTGAAAAGGTGTTTAAATCATTCGAAATGGAAAACGAGTTGCTGGAATTTCATTGATATTATTTTCATCCATCTCTTTTGTTTCCCCATCGGTCTCTCTACTAATATCCATTCTCATCTCATATCCATTCCACTTTGCGTTTCCGTTTCGTACTGAGGTAGATTTGATTTTTCTATGATTGATTGCCGATTTATTGTTATTATTTTTCCTGCACCTGGTAACGAGTGCCTTAGCTCATTAAAATCTAATTCTGTTTCATCGAAATAAACCTCTTTCCAAAATTCGTAATTATTTTCTATAAAAGAATCAATTTCAGAAGTTTTATTATTAATTCTTTCGTTTTCTCTTTCTTGTATTTCTATTTCTATTCGCAATCTTTCGCAACCTATTCTTGCTTTCTCTGCTCTTTCTCTATCTATTCGATTTGCTTCTATTTGTTCTTTTTCTTCATAAAGTTTTTCGAGTTCCTTTCTTTTGCTATTCTCCAATCACCTAATGTATTCTTGGTATTTGGGGACAGTATTCCAATTTCATGTCTATGTGGGGTATGGTTTTGTTTGTTTGAGGGGTACCTTTTGTCTGTGTTTGTGTCTATTTCGCACTGGTACAAACTTAAAATTTCTCTATAATTCCTCTTCCTTATTTTCACTTTCGATCAACTGATTATCTCTGTTTTTGTGAGTCATCGTTGCTTCTGCATTTTTCTATCTATTTATATAACTTTTATTTTTTCGGGTCTTAAATCCATTCGATTTTCTCTTTTTATTTTTACCTTTTAGCGACTAGCTCAGGGGTTTTTATCACTGATTAAAATCCGACACGTTCACTTAAGTTAGCATCTCGGTTTTTTCGACTGGGGATTTTGCGTTTTGCCTTACCATATAGCGGAAGCTTCCACTAAGGACGGGAAAGTTTGGGGTTGTTTGAGTTTTGTCACTGAAATTTTGATTTCTCGCGCCAATTTCTGTGACTGACACCGTTTAATTTTTCTAACTATCGAATTTCTCATCTGATTTTCCTCTAGTTTCTTCTTACTAAAAACATTATTTTACTATGATTTTATTGCTAAAAAATTCTTTTTTATTTCCACCTATCTATTCAAAGTTTTGTGTTATTAATTTTTTTCATTTCAACCCCTCACTTATTCAATCCGGCTACAAGAAGTACGAATAAGGCTTTTATTTTTTAGGGTAATTTTTTATTTTGTGCTAAAGAGTTGCCCCCCCCCACACGCTTTGTTGGCAGCAGTGGGGTACACAACTCCATCTTTACAACACACTCAGGGTAGAGAACAATTTTTTTAGAGACAAATTAATAGTTGCTAAATTTATTAATTTATTTTAAACGAAAGATAAAATTCGTGAAAAAAAGAATTTGAAAACGAAAAAGGCGATTTTTTAACAAATAAAGACTTTTTACTTAAGATAGAAATTAAGGTTTATCTAAATTTTTGAACCTTCAAGCCAAAAGAAGAAGTTGATATACAAAAGTTGAATTTGTAAAAAAAAATGGGACTTCAGCAAAACATTAATTTCTCCCGAAACTGATGTATTTTTACCTAACAAAAATAAAATTTCAAAGAAGCAAAATTATATTTTTACCAAAATAGGACAATTTTAAAGAGAAACAGTTTGATGATAAAAAATGGACGAGTTACGTCTACGATTTAAAAATTAATTTTTAACAGTTTAGTTTAACTTTTACCCAGCAGTCAAATTTTGAATTAAAAAGAATTAGTTTGCAGCAAAATAGTTAAAACATTTAACTAGCCATGAAATTTTAATTAAAAATGTAAATCTTTAACGTCAAAAAATAAGTTCTTTAGACCAAATACTAATATTAATTTAAATCAAAACATTAATTTTTGGGCAATAAATAGTACAGATAGTATAGAAAGAATACTTACGAAAATAAAGTAGGGTCCCTCAGGGTTGTCCAAAAATACATATAAAATTTTTTCGCTGTAGAGGGCAAGACACCCCCCCCCCTTCTTTCAAAAGTTTCCATTGCTGGAGATAGAAGATCCTTAATTTTTTTGCGAAATTCGAATATTACTACTTAACACCGGGCACTTCAAAATTGCATTTAATTAACATGAAGAAATTTTGAATTTTTGAAAAATGAAACTCATGTTCTAGAGTTTCATCAAAATGTGCCAAGTTTTATGGATTTAAGAGAAGTGGCTACGAAATGAAATTGAACTAATAACTGTATTATGCACCCAAACGTCACTCTTATTTTTTATCAATATCCGTCGTCTTTTTCATACAAATAATTACTAATGGGCAATATAATTATTTACCATGACTTTTTGAACAATTTTTAATTGTTTAAACAAATTGAAATTGTTTGAACATTCATCTTTCAAAAAGGAAAACAATAATCGCATTTTTTGATTGAAATGCAATATTTTGTCATTTTTTGGAATAGTACATTATTCCAAAAAAACATTATATAATTTTTTAAATAATCAGTTATGGTTTTCTTTAAAAATTTATAAAAATTGAGCTAGAAATATTAACTTATTATTGAAATTATTACTCTATGCTACGTTTTGTTAAATAATTACATAATTGAAAACATTTCTTTCAATGTTTGGTAAACGTCTATTTTTTTAAAGAATCTTCATTTGCTCAAGCAGTTCTTTCTCTGTAACTAAAGAAATGAAATAAAATAGAATACTATACATTATACAACATTATATAATTTTTTAAATAATCAGTTATGGTTTTCTTTAAAAATTTATAAAAATTGAGCTAGAAATATTAACTTATTATTGAAATTATTACTCTATGCTACGTTTTGTTAAATAATTACATAATTGAAAACATTTCTTTCAATGTTTGGTAAACGTCTATTTTTTTAAAGAATCTTCATTTGCTCAAGCAGTTCTTTCTCTGTAACTAAAGAAATGAAATAAAATAGAATACTTACAATTTATTACGATTTAAAAAGAGTTGTTGGAGAAATAATTATATAGACAAACTATATTTGTTGCAACAATAAAAAATAGGTAAATTTATTCTTTCTATATAATATATACTCAGAAACATAATTGTATGTGTTCTATTTTATTTCTTTTTTTTAGTTATCGAAATAAATTTCTTGAGCTAATGGAGATTGTTTAAATCAATATAAATTTATTACGCATTGAAAGCAATGTATCAAAATGATGTAATTAGTCGCAAATTTGTTTGAATAATTGCAAATTATTTCAAAAATTGTTGCTAGATAAGGGATCAAAGTGAATATCAGGTTTATTAGTTCAAACAAAACTGCTTCTATTTAACATGAATTAATTTGTCGTTTATTTATTGTTAATTATTTCTCTTTCAAATATTATGCCTAATTTAATTTTCTAAACGATAAAGTTTGCAAAATGCCTATCGCGTCCGCGTGCCGCTTGCTTCTCTCTCTCATCTCGCATTGAAAATATCGCCCGTTTTCGGCCAAAAGATATGGTTAAAAGAAGGCATACGTCACACACACACCCGTACCAATTAGTAATTTCACCCGAGCATGCGTGAACATACTGCCCGCCTCGTTTTAAAAATTGAAACGAAATTGATTTAATGATAAACAGAAAATGTTTTTCTTTATAAATTAGAAGCATCATGATAAGAATTTAATCAAATAATTATTTTAGAACGTAAAATGATTGTTGTAATGTGCCTGGACATTTATAAATATTTTTGCGTACATATACGATGGCTATGCCACCCGCCGTGACAGATTAATTTCAACTTTCATAGTTCTTTATTTTTATGTATAGGTGGGAGACACACTTGTACAACAGGTCGGTCATAAGTACCTTTACATGTTTTGACAGTAATCAGTCGTACCAAATTATCTCTACTGGCAGTAACGCGACCCAAATTCCATTTACAAGGAAGATTATCCTTTTCTCGTTAAAGAACTATATTTCCTACGCGAATGTTCGGACCGAATTCTTGCCATTTATACCGATTTTGCAAACCTTGAAAGTATTCTGGAGACCACCTTCGCGAGAGAATTTCATTGAAGCGTTGGACTAACTGCCATACAGATAGAAGATTTTCTGTCAAATCAAGAACTAATTGTTCTGGAACCGATAAAAAAAGGTAAGCCTATAAGAAAATGAGCTGGAGTCAAATATGACAAATCATTCAGATCATCTGATGCAGCTGACAAAGGTCTAGAATTAAGGCTCGCCTCAATCTGGCAGAGAAGTGTTGAGTTTATGATCACGGATTATCCGACGCAAGTAAGGTTTTACACTTTTAACACCTGCTTCCCATAGACCTCCGAAATGAGGGGCAGCAGTAGGGTTAAAATGCAAATTTATATTTTCTTCCGTGAAAAACTTCGTAGCATTTTATCTTCCTTTAGGTTTTGAAATGTTCTTTTCAATTCCTTATCAGCACCTTGAAAATTGGTACCGTTGTCGCTATACAAATTGAAATGGAATCCTCTGCGAGCTACGAATCGTTTAAATGTAGCCAAAAAGGTTTCAGTGGTATAAGTACATACCAGATACAAATGTACGGCTCTAGTGGCAAGGCATAAAAACAGAGCTACATATGCTTCATGGGCTTTTTAACCTCTACCTATACCTAATTTAACTAGCATTGGACCTGCGTAACCGAGACCCGTATGTTCAAAAGGTCGAGATCTGGTAATCCTAACAAAAGGGAGTTCACCAATCATTTGAGAAGGGACTTTTGGCTTTTCGCGAACACAAGGAATGACAGACACTCTTTCTTTTTTAGGAGGTAGATGTGTGCTTTTTACTCTCAGTTTCTAGTATTTCAGAGTAAACAGGATCTGGCCAGTCTCTCTTAGACTCCTGCAAAAAAGGTGGTCCTTGCCACTATAAGGGGTTGTTTATCAATTCCTCTGGAGTAAGACCACGAGAGAGACAATCTACAGAATGCAAGGACGTTGGAACGTGATTCCATTTGGCGTTCTGAATCAAAGCGGAAATTAAAGCTACCCTGTTGGCAACGAAAGTAGGCCAAGTGGATGGCACTTTACTTAGCCATGACAACACAACTGTGGCATCTGACTAGCAGTTAAAAACAACCCTTACAGGAGTAGAAGTACTTGATTCGCGAACAACAGGGTGATGAGGCAAATAAACCGGAGGGCAACTCAGAAGAGTTGTTTTGCCAGAATTTGAAATTTGACGCATATGGCCTAAATTTTCGTATTCGTCTAGAAAAGTTTCATAGCTTTTTGCTAAATCAGGATTTTTAGCTGATCGGCGTTCAACGCCATAGAGCATAGATAAAGCTCGAGGTAAAGATTTACCTAGAGAATCAAAAGATTCCTCTTTGGGCGGAAGCCGTACCACATAACGGCCATCTTTCGTGCGCCAATGTGTTTTCATAAAATGAGTTTCGCAACGTTGTTCCTCATCTGTCAACATTGATTATTGTGAAACTTCCCCAAGCTCCCAAAACTTTTTTAAAACAAAGCTCCATTTCTGTTGAGTAGAAATACGATTTATTTTAATATGGGATAGGGTTTGCGAATTTTCTGTAATTGGACCCGAAAAAATCCATCCAAAGATTGTGTGTTGTGCTGTAAGAGAACTGGGAGGTCCCTTACAATACCCTGGCAAAAGAAAGGAGCCATAATAGTCTGCACCGATTATCAAGTCAATTTTTTCACTACTCCGGGGAGTAGGATCTGCGTAATCCAGGTCGTGAAGGTGATCCCATTCAGAATATAACTCTATCTTTGGAGGGTTATAATTTATCAGCTGTGGTAAAACAAATTCAGAAATATGGTATGATTCATTTTGATCATTCGTCGGTGCGATAAATAGATTGACTCGAGATCTTCACACCCCAATCAGAACATTCGCGTGGGTGGTTATTTTTGTATTTACGGAAAAACGCTTAAGACACCAAAGTTTCGGAGATAAACGTAGCATCGCAGTCTTGATCAAAAAATGCTCGTACAATAATTTTTCTTCCATTGTGAGTGCGAATAACAATTTTAGCAGTAGCTAATAATGTTTTTGTACTCTGAAAACATCTGAAATTAACCGAAGAATTAGTAGACATGGTATTACATGATGAAGCTTCTGCGGCTTCATTCACCTTTTTATGAACGTTGGCATTTGATGCAACAGAATTGGACTGTGTCGATTGATTTGAATTAGAATTTATTTTGCCGGATGATATTTCAGAAGAATCTGGAGATAATGAATCTGTATGCATTAAAGTATGATGAGGTTTTTTACATTGAAAACAATATATTTTTATTCGATTTCACAGGGGCTTTTCGTCAAAAGCAATCTTCAGAAACTTTTAAGGAGGTTCCCTTAACTTTACTTGATTATAATGCACTTTGAATGCATTTTTTAATAATTATTGAAACGATTGTTTATTAAAACATTGTCAGAGAGGTATTCAAGCATTGTCAGATAAGTTCTATCTGATCAAACTAACTCAAGAAAAGTCAATATTAGGAGAATAAATTAAAGAGATTATTCTAGGCAGTGGTTACATTCACGCAAATAATATAATAAAAATATAATAAACGGGACAGCCACTAGTAAAGTAAATTGGCAACGTGGCATTTTTTTAGTTTGTCATCAGTTAAAGTCTACATAAAGTTTTTCCAGAAATTAGCTTCTCTATTTCGTGATAATGAGAACTATTGTCCCAAAACAATATTGTCTCAAAACATCACTAGTTTCTTTTCATTGTATTGGTAAATCCAATTCGTAATTAAATATTCTAGAAGACATTACTAAGCAAAAAAAGCTCGAAGGATTTAATTCTTTCCCTTACAAAATTCCAGCACATATTTGCAGAAAAATTTATTAAACCTATTACTAATAATATGAAAATTAATAAACCGTTCAAATTAAGAAATTGAATAGTTGGAGCAAAAATGTTTCCACTCTAAATATGGCGCTGATAGAAAAGGATAAATTTTGAGAGAGTTTTTAAATCTAAAGTTTATTTAACAGCTTATTGCAATCAGGGTGCCTGGATCATTTTGACTGCGCTGATTTTCACTATGGCAATTTGAAAAAAGATAAAAATTTTCCAAAACAATAAAACAAAAAATTATTTTTTCGAAGGAGAATAAAAAAGAAGAAAAAAAAATGAAAAGGCAATCAAACAAGTCCCCTTTCTTCCTAATTTATTTCTGTTGTATTTTTTATTGGTACTATAATAAAATCACCCTTAACAAGGCGAAACGAATTGAGGAGGCAGGAACAGCAACGAAACAACGATTGGTGTCGGGGAGAGAGCTTTGTAGTATCGTTGCCATTGCTGCCTGCTCGAATCCTCTATTTATTTTTTATTACTTTTTGCCTCGATAACGGTGCTGTATGAGTTGCTAAATGCTCCCTAATCTTTTTCTTATTTTCACATTCACTTGACCTTGATTTGGGTATGATGGGGTCACTCTGACTCCGGATTCGGATTAAGCAACCCAAAAACTTCAGAGAGTAAAGTTTTTCTCCAATCCATTGGTTTCCTTTGATCTGACTCTGGAATCGGTTCCAGCGAGCTTGAAAAGCGGTCGCTGATATTAAAATCAAATTTAAAATCCTATTTAAAGTCCAATAATCAAGTTACTGTGCAGAATTCCTAAAAATAAATCAGCAGAATTTAACGTCCAATTTGGACAACCACCATAAAAAATTTGAAAAAAATATCAAAGTTTTCATAAAAAAGAAAAGACTTTTTTGTCTTTTTGAGAAAAATAATGAAGAGGAAAAAAGGAGAAGACAAGTAACAAAATCCACTTTCTTCTTTCTTCATTTCCTGCGCCTTTGTTATTTATATTTTTATAAAATAACAATAAAAAAACCCTTTGTAGAAAATAATCACCAACATTCCGGCATTTCATTCGATTTCATGGTTTTCTCAATTTTCAACTTGGATTTACCTTCACTCCAACCCGATGGGGTATAAATGACCCCGGACTTAAATCCAATGGGTCAGCCTCGCCTGATGGGGTCAAAGTAGCTCTGGATTCGGATTCAGCTACCACAAAAACGTCTAAGAGCAGATTTTTTCTCAGATCCAATGGATTTCTTCCTTTTGACCTTCACTTGACCTTGATCCTAATCTGATGGGTCAAACAGACCCCGGATGCAGACTCAGCGTCCATTACAATGTTTGAGAGAAAAAGTTTTTTCCGATCCAATAGTTTCCTCCAATCCAATAGTTTTCTTCATTCTGACCTTCAGTTGACCTTGATCCTGTCCTGTTGACAGTTTAGCTCAGATTGCAAAAAAATATTTTTGGTAGGGCCTTTTTAAATTTATTTCTGTACTTCAATTCGATACAGCCTATTCAGGATTGCAAAATAAATTACAAATTTTATTTCAACTAATTAGATCAAACATTAAATTGAAACTGCATTTTCGAAAACTGAAACAAAATGTTATGTTTGCGAAAATACATACATAGACTAACGGATACATTAGAGATAAAGGCTGTTTTACATGAGCAGTTAAGAATGACTGATACTAAATAGGAATCCCAAATAAAAAGAGCGCGAAAATAAAACAATATAAAAAACTAATTGACCAATTAATTGTACAATGCTTACAGAACAATAATATGTTATAAAATACTTTGGTAAATTTTATTAATACTTAGCCATTCAGTTTTTGAATTAATAGAAATTTTATTAAATTTATTTATGAAAATGGACTCAGTGATTCTTCTTTTATGTGCATTGTTTTAGGGAGCTAAAATTTTAATATTTTTAAGTTCCAAACCCAAACAGTGATTAAATTTTAATGCATATTTTGATACCTAATTCACAATCATGTTTTTCTGGATTAATACGAGTTTTTAGTCTCGTGCCAGTTCCACCAATATAAATTTTACTGCAAAATTTACAATTTCTGAGATATGTTTCACGAGATAAGTTATCTTTACTACCTTTACCTCTGCTTTTAAATAAAAGGAAATCTGCTATGTGTATGTTTAATTGTGAAAAAAAAACGTTTATATTGTATTGCTTTAAAGAACACCTAGGACGTTCAGAAAGACCTTCAACATACAGCAGAGAGACTTCAAGGTCAGTTTTTTTTGTAATTTTTATTCCTTTTGATATTTTTAGAAGATTTATTAAAAATTTCGTAAATTCTTTCTTTGATGACTTAATTTTTATATGGATCTCAGTTCTTTTCTCTGAATTTGATATCACTCGATTTTACAAATCTGTCAACAAGGTCTTTAATTAAACCAATTTTTTGAGGAAATAAAGGATCCTGAATGTTGTTGAAAGTATTGATGAATTCTTCTATTTTATCGGTTTTAACAATAGCAAGGATATCATCAACATATCGTTTGTATAGAACAGGAGTAAATCTTAAATAATGAAGAGCCCTTTTTTTAAAATCTTCAATTACTAGGTTTGAAACAATAGGAGATAATTAAGATCCCATTGGGCAGTCGGAAACTTGTTTGTAAAATTTATTATGAATAGAACAAAGTTTATTGCTTAGGACGGTTCTAGTAGCAATTAAAAATTAAGTTTTGTGATTTTTGTTAAGTTGTGATTTATATTTAATTAATGTGCATCTGGACCACCACAATAAAATGTTTTTATCAAAATTTGAAACGAACAGTTGCAGAAAAAGAGTATTTTCTTCTGTAAAATAAAATAAAATAGTGTTCCTCCTTGGACAAAAATAAAAAAGAGGAAAGAAGAATGAGAAGTCAACCAACCAAATCCCCTTCCTGCTCTTTTTATTTCTCTTTCGTATTTTTCATTTTCATTATTATCAAATCACAACAGCAAAACATTTGTAAAATATAAACACCAACGTTTCGACAAATACAGAAATAAAAAATAAAAAATAAAACAAATAAAGAACACCCAACCAGGTAGGGACAGAACCAACACCTAGATGCTCTCTTCCTGACGCTCGAGCATTTTTAAATTTATTCTAAAAGAAATTATATTTTACCGACACAAATATATTTATTGGGTAACAAACTTCGAGATTTTACTTTTCACAGTGATTTTTGCAATAGAAAATTTGAACATGCTTTAAACAATTTTAAACTCTTACTACTTAACTTAATGTTTAAAGATTTGTCAAATCATGTTCATTTTTTGAGGTCAAAAAAAACATGAGAACAAACTTTTTATTTTGATCAATCAACTTAAAAACAATTTTTAAAAAACAATTAAAAACAATTCAAAATAAACACTTTCGAGGTGCTTGACATTTGGGGAAAGAAAGGACTTTTAGGAAAAGATATAAGATGGATTGGTATTAATTCTGAAGACATAGTTCTTGCCAGATTTTATGTTTTATGGAAGATTTACAAAGATGGCTATCCTTTGAGAATGGATATTTTAACTATTAGAAAGCCAAATCAAATGTTTGGAAAAAAATATTATTTTGATTCTAAATATAATGTCGAAAAAGCTTAAAATTTCAAAAAAAATATGATTCAAAAAACGGTGGTGGATGACTATGTAATAACTTCTTTGGATATTATTGCAATCTTTCCGAGTAAACCCCTCAATTTAGTTAAACAGTCAATGTTGAATAGATGGGATAATACTAAAACACGTAATGGATTTTTTTAATGTTTAAAGGGATTGCTTTTATTATGAACTCAACTTTTTTTTAATTTAAAAGATCTCTTTGTAGGCAAAATTTTGGTACTCCCATTGCTTCAGTTATTTCTCTAATTTTAGCAAAAATTGTTATAGAAGATTTAAAGGGTTTTGATTTTAAATAATTAGATTTTACTTTGCCTTTTTATTTTTGGTATGTCGATGACACCTTTGAATGTGTTCATCCTGCAAAGTTGCACATGGTTGTCAATGCTTTTAACAGTTACCATCCAAAACATTTACCCATGAAATGGAAAGGAATAATCAAATCAGTTTTTTTGGAACAGAAGTAATTAAAGGACAGGATGGTAATATTATTACCAATTGGTACAGAAAAAGTACCTATTCAGGTAGAATTTAAACAAATTTGCTGCTTATCCTTTACAAAACAAAGTTGCAGTAATAAAAAAACTTAGTTGACAGAGCTCTGGGTTTGTCACATGCTTCATTTCACAAAGGAAATTTCAATATTGTTAGAAATATCCTTTTTCTAAATTATTACCTATTAAAGTTAATTAAGTAAAATATTAGCATTAGAATTTAACAAATCAGAAGCAGACAAAGCAATGTTTTGCCTGCAGATAATCAGAGGAAATTGAGAGAGTGCAGTTTCCTTAATATTTTTTTTCTTTCATTTTGAGTCAAATTTCTAAAACTATTGAATTTATATTTAAAAAGTTTAAGATTTATACTATTTTCCGTATACCATTTAAAAAGAATTCAATAAAAACTTTTTGCCAGACATTAATGTTGACCATGATTTTGTTTGTGATAATGTTGTAGATTTGCATAGTGAAGGTAATTAGAGAAAGAAGGACTTTATTGAAATACTTAAAATTAAAAAGAAGAATTTATCTATTAATTTTAAAACTGATTTAGAAAGGTTAAACAAGCGTTATTCTAGTAATACTGATTATATTTAGTACTGAGTTTTTCATAAGTTTTTTATTTTCTTTTACTTTCCATTTCGATCCTTATTTCATTATCGGGTGTCAAGAAGAGATTTGATAATAATAAAAATAAAAAAGACGAAAGAAAGAAAAAAAGTGAAGGAAGAGGATTTGGTAGGTTGCCTTCTCATTTTTCTTTCCTCTAAATTATTTTTGTTCAAAGCTTTTAAATTGGATATCAATCTCAATCACGTTTCTTTAATTTTTAAATTTAATTTTGCGTCAATACAATCTAATACGAGGTTTTGTAAAAAATATCATTTTTTAACACACTTTTAACAGTTGTTTTATAATCAGTGGGATTTGCAATGACAGTTATATTGCCTTTATCAGCTTTTAAGAAAACTAGGTCTTTGTATTCATTTAAAAAATTTACGATAGGTTTAACGATTTTATTTATGTTATTAAATTTCTTTTTAAAATTATGGTTTAAAGCTAATAAAGTTGTATTTGCAGCAATTTCATTTGGTATTTATGTGTTAGATACATCTTAAAAACATTTTTGCAATCAAATATCTGTATAGATTTTTTGTGTTTCCAAATTTCTTTTTTTCAATTAATCAAACTTTTTTACGTATCTATTTCTCGTTTTATTTTTTAACTTATTTAGATTAATATCTTGTGAGTTGAAAGAAATTAAAATTAAAATATCCTTAACAACAATTATTTAGCAAAAATTGATTTAAAAAACTGTGAACGATTTTTGTTGAGTAAGTTTTTTCTTTACAATTTTTTCCCTCTTGTTTTGTTTTTTCAACAATCTAATCTTTTAACAAATTAAAAAAAAATTTACGATTACAAGAAAATCTACGTGTACTATAAATAAACAATTGATTACAATTTTATAGATTTTAATAAGTAATTTAGTACTATCTATGGTTTTTCCAAAACCTAAATTTTTTATTTTTAAGGTTATTTTGGACGATTTAAAGAAATAATAAGCGTTTAAAAAACAATATTGATGATAAATTTGTTTCTTATTTTTGGACAAAGGTTTTGTCTATTCGTTTTTTTTTTCATTCCTTGGGTCAATCAATTTTTTACGAATAAAACAAAGTCTATGGTTCCCAAGAGAGAATAATTAATGGGGACGTGGTTAAAAAATTAGAAGTGAAAAATTTTTTCCGCTTTTTCGGTGAACAACTTCATATATTTATTTTTGAAGGAAAAATTAAATTTTCAACAAAAGAGTTTTAATAATATTTAAATTAAAGAAATAAAAAAATAAAAAATAAAAAGAAAGAAATTTTCATTTCAGAAATTGATTTTTAAACCAAAAAATGTGGATTTTAAACAAAAAACTTTATTTTTGACAAAATAGCTAAATTATCAAAAAAGAGATACGCCTGTTATACGCGACTCGCATAGGGCGAGATTCCTTCTCGCATACGACGTTTATCCATTCAGTGGACAACCATTTTAGATGTAAGAATATTAGACACTAAAAAGTGAGAGAGAAAGAAGAGAGAGAGGGCGAAACACCATCTCCCGCCATTCAAACTCAAGCGCGCGCATCTCCCACCACTCGAAGCTTTCCCACTCTGGCCAACTCTTGTGCGGCACGGCCTGTTTAAAAAGGCGCGCTCCGCCACGTAACGTGAGTACGATCTGGGCTGGTAATCCGCTCTGATCACTAAGGCTAACGGCTGGAACTCCGCTGTTAGTCCACATCAACCTACCCGGGCCGAAATACCGCTCGAGCTAGGCCAAATTCATAAGCGACGCCACTATCGACCAAGAGAAAGAAAGACTTGTTCTCCTCTCTCTCTCTCACTTCCACGACTGGACATGCGCTGTGGGCAACCCCGTAGGGTTTACCTAGGCTCCGCACGCCACATGCGGCAGAGTGGAACTACACACACACACACACTCTCTCTCTAAAAAACTAACACACGGCGAAGTAATAGACAGCGTATAGTAAAATAAAATAAAATAATCCTTGTGATTCAAGTAAATTACGTAGTATATACCTTCTCCCTACGTTTAATCCTTTTTCCTTCTTTTACGGTTCGGCTGGCATCCCAGCTCATCCGTTCCGCTAATACGGCTGGCATTCCAGCTGTAGTTGGCTGGATCCTAACCCTACTTTTTTTGTCTTTCCTTTTTTTTTTGTTTGTTTGGACCATGGGCGGTCTCCAAGCATGAAAATATTTGATGCAGGAACGAGGCTGTCCTAGGCTCTATGTGGCATGGCCCGACTGGAAAAATTCCTGGCCAAACACAACGCCACCTTGGTCAAGAACAAAACCACCGGTGTCCGCAAGGAAGAGTGGCCATTCAATCCTTTCCTCTCTTTCTATCTTACAAGAAAGAATGACAATAATCATCACGCAACCAAGCGAGGAGGATATATAAGACCATATCACGCCTTTATTTGAAAAAAAACAAGTTTTAAGAATTTGTTAAAACCTTAACCACACCGTTAAATTTCTAATAAAAAAATATCAATTTTCAATAAAATATTTCAACCAAAGAGATTAATTTGAACTAAAAACATATAGTGCATGGAAAATCTTTTAAAAGAGATGAATTTTTGAATGAAAAGAGAAACTTTTTATTCAAAAGTAAATTTTATTCCAAAAAAGATTTTAATTTAAAGTTTCTCCACCAAAATATGAATTTTAATAAAAAAGAAAATTTTCCACAGTTTTCCAGCGAAAAAGCGAAAGCTTTATTTAAAAAAATTATTTTTTAATTAAAAAAAAAGAGTTTTTAACAAAAATCGTTTAATTTTTAACCAATTTAGTTAATTTTTATTGAAAATTATGCATGTTTAATAACAAAAATGTTAAACAGTTTAATTTTTAACCCATAAGATGAATTTTCTTTTAAAAAAGACAAATTTTCAACCATACAGATAAATTTCCATCCAAAAAGATTAAATGTTTTATTTGTTCAAAAAAAAGTATAGTTTTCAAACAATCAACTACAATTTTAACCACAAAAATTAATATTCTACCAAAACAGACTAACTTTAACAAAATCTATGCATTTTTAAATAAATATTTAAAATACTTATGAAATTTCGAACCTAAAAGTTGAATTTTTAACCGTAAAGGATAATTTTCGACTATAGAAAGCAAATTTTAAAAAAATTTGAATTTTAAACTAAAAAAATGATTTTCCGAAAAAAAAAATTAATTTTCAGTTAAAGAAATAAGCTTTTAAGCAAATGGAATAAATTTTTTAATAAACGCATGAATTTTGTACCAAAAAGATTAACTGTCTTTACAAAATTTCGACATCATACGTAGTAATATTTTTAGTTAAAAAATTAATTTTTAATAAAAAAAACTTGTTTTCACCCTAAACAATACATTTTCTAACGAAAATGAATTTTTGTACCAAAATACATACATTTCTAACAAATATTTTAATAGTTTATGAAATTTTAAGCCTCTAACAGTCACAACAAAAAAAAGTTAATATAAAATAGATGAATTTCCATCCAAATAGTTAAATTTTTATCTGAAGAAGATAGATTTTTAATCCAACACATAATAGTTCAATTTTCTGTTGACAAACTAATTTTCAAAAAATTTGAGCAAAATAGTTAAATTTTGAAAAAAAATAGAAAGGAAAAAATTAAAACTATACAAAATACGATAAAACACGAATAAAAAAAATTGTACAACGAAAAAATATCTAAAAAAAAATTATAATCACTTTGTTATAAGAAAGTTAATTTTTGTTATATACGTTTTTTTTGTTTTATTTGTTTTTCTGCAAAAAGTATTAAAATAACGCATGTCTTAAAAATTTTCTTTTAATAACAAAATTGTATAAACAACAAATTGTTTGCTTTATTTGTATGTTTTAATTCTAGTTTAAGTTTATTTTAAATATATCTAAGGGGTAAAGCTGAGAAATTTTTTTTTTATAATGTTTACTTTTTTACATTTGTTAAAAAAAAAACTAAATTAAAAACTGTACAACATTCCTAATATTGTCTCCTACGCCTTTAATGAATCTAATTGTCTTTTGTTATAAAAAATATCTCTTATAATTGTATTATTTATTCAAATCGTTTTACAATTGTTACTTACTCCTGTTATAACAAAATTTGTTATTCTCGAATTTTAAATTGTTTACGCTTTTATTATTGCGAAATAAAAAACAAGGAAGGTAATTGTGCATTTTACCTGTTTTGTGTGCACAGAAAAAAATTATTTTGTGTGTTTGGCCTACTCTAAAGTATCAAGAAATTGCAATCTCATTTTATTGAACAAAGTTAAATTTCTTAAACAGATTTTTATTTTTTCAAAAAAATATTTAAAATTTCCTTTTTTACGACTTGCCGATTTCTCAAGTTTTTTTACTTTTATATCCTTTTCATAAATTAATATTTACGGTCAGAAAAAATTAACTGTTTTCAGAAAATTAATATTATTTTAATAGGCAATTACTAAATAATAATATTTTATAAAATAAATAAATAGGAATATATTTTTTTTTAATGGAAAGTTTTTGTAATAACCTTTGTCAATAATATCGTTTGTCTTGACTTTGATGATTATTTTTATATCATTTTGATGGTTTTAAATAATAAAAAAAATTTTCCCTTTAGATTATTTTTTTTTTTTTGTATTTTAAAGTCACTTTGCTTATTTTCCCCTATTCTTGTTTTTTTATGAACTGAAATAATAGAACTCAATAATCTAAGCGCAACACTATTTATTTTAATATTCATGTTTATATTCTGTTGAACAAGTTTTGATGTTTTTAACTTTTTTTAAAAATTCACTTTTGGCAAAAAATGCTTTCTTCTTTTGAAGCTGTAACTATTTTTTTGAAAAACCGTTTCTGTTCTTTATAATTAATTTTGGTATCTAAAAAATTAATTAAATAATTTTTAGTTGAAATTTGAAGTATTTTGTTTAAAAACTCAATGTTAAGAAAATGTCAAGAATAAATTCAACTTTTACCTATAGAGTGAAAGTTTCAATTAAAAATATTCTGAAGATAATGAGATTTATTTTAAACTAAATATTTAAAAAAAATTATAAGATAAATATCTAAAAAGATAATTTATTGATGTTATTTAAAAAAATTCCTAATGTTTCTCTAACAAATTTTCCATTTTTCCTATCCATTAATATTTAAAAAAATTTTATAAGATTTTAGTTTTAAATCCCTGACTTTTTCATGACCAATAAAAATTCCCCGAATTTACGTACAATGACTGCGAGTGTTTATTTTTATTGACGAATTTGCAATAATTTCATTCATGAATGAAGGACCCCCCTCCCTCGTAACAAAATGTAAAAAACTTTTTAACAAAAGACATGATTTTTTTATTAAATTATTTAAGTTTTTTAATTAAAAGAAAACAATTTGAACCAGGAAAAATGAAAATTGTATCCAAATAGTTATATTTTGATAAATTACTTCCCCCATTATTGTTAGAATGAGAATGTAAGAAAAAATTAAAAAAAATAATTTAAAAAAAATATTATTTTAAAATAAAAATAAAATGGAAATCTTTATAGTTTTTTTATAGAAAATCATGATTTTCAATTCTTTTTTTTTTCTATAGGTATTTATGTCTTTAATGAGCCGAAAAGTAAGATAGTTTGGAAATATATTTTTTACTGATTAAATCTTTTTCATGATCCTTTGCATAAAATTATTCTTGAAAAAATTGAATATTTTCCAATCTCAAAATACAGAATTATGTTTATAAAAATTTTTTTATTAGCTAAAATGTATGAAGGTCAGTCAAATGAAAAGAATAACATTTAAAATAATATTAAATTTATTTATATTTTTAGTGGAAAAAATAGGTTACATATCTCTAGAATAAAGAAATTCTGGTAAAAGAGGCGGTAACTCGTAGTTGTTTGGATTGTACATCAAAATTAGCTACAATTGCGGATGGTCTCGTCCATTGTTTAGTAATCTGATCCGCTGAGACTACACCGACTGTCCGAGGTTTTGGATGTCAAAGTATTTGTAGAATTTGCAAGTTGTTCATAATTTTTAGATGATATTGGTATGGTAGTTTTTTTAATCAAGTTTACCGTCTCCTTATCCGAATCTTCAGAATTGGCCGTAATGCTCTGTCCGTAGCACGTAGAGGATCTGAGCGTACTAGTACTGTACCCTTGTATTTTATTGTAGGATAATGACAGTAGATTATCTTCTTGTTAATTCTTGATCCAGTTCTTTAGTCTGAGTGCATTATTAAAAGCGCACATAAACATTGTTTCTTTTTTTACACCAGTATGAAAACAAAACTCGTCTATGAATGACAATTTTTTAAACGACGAGCATTTTAGTTCCTCTTCATTTATTACTTGTCTGCTTGTAATTTTCTGTAGTTATCTGGCTTTTTCATACCCTCGGATGAACATTAGTTTGGCAGTTCGAGAAATGTTACGTAGATTGGTAAGAAGAAAAGCTACATCTCCTCAAAGCCACTTAATTCCATTATGATGACCATTGAGCCAGTTAGTTTGTTGTTGGCATTCGTTTGTGTGACTAGAAAATGAAAATGGTCGGGAGATTTCTTTAAGAATAAATCGACGATCAATAATCTGCCTCGACGAGTCTATTTCCAGAACATTATCATATTCTGCACATACAAAACAATTAATAGCACTAGTAAATGTGTCCTCGAATCGCACCTCAATTCTGAGACTACTATGTTTTACAAATTTCAAGTGAGAGTAAAAGTTTGCTGAGATATCAGGTGCAAGATCAAAGGTGAACAGTTTCCTACAGGATAATAATAATAATAATAATAATATATATATATATATATATATATAATAAATAATAATATTATTGCCTTTGTTTAGAAAATGAATACCATTTCTGCTAATTAACGTATGATAAGATTCGACATACTACTTCTTATCCCCAAACGACAGATGTAGTGTTTTGTATGGTATCTGAGTACCATCAACATAAAGTAAGAGATGATTAATTTTATAATTTTGAAAATTTAAAGGATTTTTGTTTCCGTTTCCATTCAATGCAATATTGTCTACAAACCTTATTATTATTCTGTTTGGCATTGCACCGAGTATAACATTATCAAGAGTTTTAGAGTGAACGCCTTTGGCATGAAGCAGTAGAATAACGGGACTAATTTTTATTCGGCGTAGAACTAGTGAGGCTTCCTCAGTATTTATACTGCAGCCATTGGTGCTATCCATAAGACAGAATAAGTCTTTTGAGCATACTAGACGAAACATAATTCGACATCACTCATAAGATAATTGCTTTGGGTGAAAACGTAACAGTGCAGATGTCCAATACCATCAATAGATTTACCAGCACTTAAATATTTTTGGCGAGATTTTAATCCCTCATTACTACCGACATCATACAGATGTGCCATTAAACCAGCGAGAGGTAGTCAGACGACTATTTTTAGCAGCAGGGCCGTAGTTAAATAAAGTTTTAATGTATGCCCGATAAGCCTAAGAATTACTAGGTGAAGATACTACTTTTGGATTAAAATAGACATCCACTTGGTTGAATAAGAAATGTAGCAGATTGTTTACAGGATCAACTTTATCTAACTGTGCGGCATTTGCAACAATTCTCGACAGTGTTATTAATTTCACCCTAAGACTTAGCATTGTATGAGCCCAATCAATGTATTGACCATCATGACCAGAGACGACAAATTTTGTAAGCGACTGATTGGTGAAGCATGAAACCGGTTTATAGTGTACCCATGGAGAGTTTTCTATCGAGGTTTGTGTAGGAGGTATCAAAAATAAATCTGAATCAGACCTTAAGTACTCAAAATTTTAACAAATATCTTTCTTCTCAAACTCGAATTTTATACGCTATTAATTTCTAAACATATCATCAATAGGATGCTTCCGATTTTTAGACTTCACACACTTTTTTGTACTGTTTGTTTTTCTTTCATTCTTTGTAGCATTCTTTCTTTTTACCGTACTATGTTTCCTAATTTTTTTAGAGGTTTTTTTTCTCTTATTAATGGGACTTCGGCTCACGATCTTAATTCCACCATCACTGGAAATCGCCTAAAGCACTCGCTTCTTTATATTGTTCTTATAACCAGAATTGTTTATACTATTCTCCATTTTATGACTAGTACGTCGTTTCAAACTTTTAACAGTTTCCCTAAAGGGATTTTTAAATGAGTTGCTAAGCGGAATATTAGCATCCAAAGCTGCATGCCAACCCTAAGTGCTTCTTTTCTGACAACTCGAGCTCTGTTAGTCAAGAAAGGAAGAACATACCGAAATTGTCCTTCGAGAAAGCTTCTGATTCCAATGACCTTTTTGATATGGTTCGCCAATGCAAATCTAGAGAATTCCGCCACCATCACCTGCTTGTAAGGCGTAATATTCGACGTATTGATTCATTATTTTTTTCTTTCTTTTTTCTATCTAGTCAATACGTTTAAATTAAAGTGTAGCTGGCAGCGTCCCAAATTTGAATGATATTAGCATATCAACATGGTCCCTTATATCAATTTCAATTTTAGGAAATCCTGTGTGAAGAACTAGTATGTAATTGGGTGGCGAAAAATTACTGCCTTGCGTTATACCAAAACAGTAATTAAATAGTAACCAGTAAACAAATAATTTATCCGGAAGACCACCAGCTGGACTAGGTGGATATCATGCAATATACTCATTATTTTTAATTGGAAGTAGATTATCTGGTGCAAAACTAAGAATACGTGATAATTTATCACTAAGTACCAAAAAATCTTGATCAGTCTACCGACTTAAATTGCACACTCATTTCTTAAGCGCGCGTAGTTGCTTTTGAATGTGTCATATTTAAATTTAATGTGTTGAACTAATTCTGGAAGACTGTTTAGAGTGTTAACAAAGAGTCAATATCGGTATAAAGGACAGGTTCAAAGAAATTTACAAGCGGTTTTTTCCATGCTCGACTAAATCTTCTAACTTTTCTCTCATGTTTTCATCATTTTATTTTATCTTTTGCAATAGGCACTTTATATTTGTCAAGCAGGTCAATAGCATTCTCAATGGTTTTTATGTTTTTAATTTTACCATTAAATTGTAGGAAAGTATATCCGTCAATGTATTGCACAGTCTTTGAAACATTTTAAGAGAAATTATACTTATATAATTAATAAGTATTATCTTCTTATTTCAGTAAATTATTCGAACAAGTCAACGCTTTTCGCGATGAAAATATTCTTGGAATTCAATCATTAGCGACACTCAGTGTTATCTTCTTGGCTACATTGCACAATGTATGTGTTTTCGTCATCACCATCATCATTTAGTCCAAATGGTTAGCTGAAAAGAAAAAGTGAAAATTGTCATCATCAGTAAGTAGAAAAATACATGTCGAAAATAATACTCTGTAGTAATACATGTAATAGTACATTACATATCGAGTGACGAATGGCGGTGATTTCTGACGAGTGTGAAGTTTGCTGCCCGAGCGAAG
>JAAAKG020169911.1:0-27656 GCA_010014905.2 Druon quercuslanigerum | reverse complement strand
TATCCTAAAATTAACGATCGCAATACGTGACCGGACAATGGTCCGCCGGAGAAACAATTAACGTTGATCGGTCGAAGTCCATGGAAGACAACAAACCCGCATGATACTCAACAAATCAAGATCGTGATGTGTTGGTGTTTCTGCTGCTGTGTGAGTTGAAGGCGATCCGTAATGTAGTCTACCTGTAGAAGAACTAATATATAATATTTGAACTCTTAGGTTAAATATTAGGTAAACTCTTAGGCGAACCATTTGAACTCTTATGCGTTTCTTTGGCTTTTTTCTTTGGTTTCTTTGGCGCGTAAAATTAAATTCATAATTACTTTCTGTAGAATTACTGCGAGTTATTTGTTTCATTTGCGAATTTCGAAAATTTACGTACGTGAATTAAGACACCCCTCCCCCTTCCGTAACGAAACGTAACAAGATCTCTCGAGCCTCCCACCCCCTTGAGCTGTTACGTTATTTGAGTACGGTCTCTTAGAACTTTTACATTTTTAAACAAAAAGATGAATTTTTAACTAAAAAGGACGAATTTTCTACAAAATACATATATTTTTAACTAAATAGTATAATTTTTAAGAAGGAAAATTAATTTTCTACCACAAAAGAGGAATGTTCATTAAATTACACAAATTTTAATCAAAAATGGAACAGATCAATTTTCATTGCAAAGAAAATAATTTCCAATAGAAGAAAAACAAATTTTCTACAAAAAGTTTAATTTTCTACCAAGTTGTTCATGTTTAACTAAACAATTAAATTTTCGAGGAAATTTTAGTTCAACTTCCAGCCAAGGAGTTTAATTTTTTAATTTATTAGGCGAATTTTGAAACAAATACATACATTTTTACGAAGTAATTCAATTTCAAACCAAGAGGATTAATTTTCGACCATAAAAGATGAATTTTCCATCAACAATGAAGAAGTTAAATTTTCTGTTGAAAAATGAATTTTAAACAACAAAAAAAAAGAATTTTCTACGAAACAGTTAGATTTTTAACTAAATATTTGAATGTTCAATTCAGAAGATAAATTTTCAACCAAGAAGATTGATTTTCTACTACGAAAGACAAATTTTCAACGAAATACATAAATGTTGAATCAATAGTTACACTTTCAACCAAGATGATTGATTTTCAAACAAGAGTAGAAAACTTTTTAGCCTTAAATTATTTTACAACCTTTTCAAAACTTCCAAACATCTATTAAAATACTAGAATTTTTTCAAAAATTTTGTAATCTTGAAAAAATTGATAAATTTTGCTTTAAGTTTTTTATATTTTTATACAAAATTTTAGAAAATCATTTCAAATGTTTTGAAATAATTTAAAATCATTTTGTTTAAGATTTAAAAAAATCTTTTAAAATTTTAAATTATATTTTAATCTTTTTAAAACTTCTAAGCGCTTTTATTATCTGTTACATGACTCAAATTTTTCCTATTTTTTTTTAATTCTGAATAAACTTTCAAACGGTCTAAATATCTTTTAAAATTATTCATATTTTTTCTAAAATTAAAAAAAATTTGACATAATAAAAATCAAAAATCATTAGTTTTATTTCCAGAAATCTTAAGAAAATCTAAAATTCGGTTTTTTCCTAAAAATTCAAGTGTTATTAGTTGGATTTTAATATTTACGTCTTAATAGGCTGCGAAACCCTTCCTTGTAGGCGCTCGGCGTCTATTTTGACCAATTTTTATTTTGAAAGAGGCTATACGTACCGAAAAAATCCGGCTATTTGTATCAAAATTTGGTTCAAAAAATCCATTTTCCCGGTTCTACTATTCGTACAGAAGAAGTCTTGCTGTTCGTACCAAATTTCGATACACGCTGCCATGGCATTTTACATATTTTATTTCAATAATTTAAAAATAATCACAAGTTTCATAGTTTTAGATTTTTTGTGAGAGCCGCTAACTGTTTTTCATTTTAGCCAACTTCATTTCTGCTTTCCGCAACTTGAATTTACCATTTTTGTCTTTTATTTTCCCATTATTCAGTTTTCATATGGAAAATCAAATTCCTATATCTTCATTTAAAAAGTGAAAAAAGTATAACCGGATGAAGCATGGAACACTACTTTCAAATTATTCATTTTTTTCTTTCATGGGCCTACAAATGAAAATTTGAATGACCAAGAATTTTTTCTACGTCTTGAGTAGCCACTCTGTGTTTCTTTACATTGTTCCACCAGCCTAAAGTAATTGTAAATTTTTCAGAGACTATAAGGGAATTAAACGATAAAGTTCAAATAACAAAACACAGAAAACTTTTGATGATGCTAAGAAGGTTAAGGCAAATCTTGCAAATAGACTTGATGCTTTACGGAAAAGAAAAGGAACACACGATATTCCTGGAGAATCTGCAAGTACTAGTTGCAGCTGTGATCTGGTTGTTTTGCAGGTATTACCTAATTCTATCTTAACTGTACGAAAATATAATTGAAGAGGGCCTAAAAGTTTAAAATTTTCTTATCCTGTCCCTTTATTTGATTTTACGGTTTCCATTTCTGTCTTTCGAAAAGAAAACGTCACCTAAGAATACTGAAGTGGATCGTGAATCAGAGTTTGCTTGTAGTGAAAACTTCAGTCAGCAAAGGGAAATTCTTTTGTGAAGCCTGGGATTTATAAGATTAAAATTAAACCTTCCTTTCCTCAACCTACGATTATATCAGAAAAAAAACTTACGCAACATCTTATCCGAAAATATGAGAATAAAAATGCTGTTTTGAGGGCACCGTTACAAAATCTCACCAAGAATATCGTAATTCATGAAAGTGCAACCTTATCTAATAAAGAAAAGTGAACCTTTACAGCAAAAAGAAGCGAAACCTTCAAAACGCCAAAAATTTACCAACAATACCCTCTTCTATTGTCTGTAATACAATATAAAATAGAAGAAATAATGAAGTTTTAAATATTGTTGAACGCCACAACTGTGAAATTCGTAATGACGAAGGTTGTTCTGTAAACGTCAGATCTTTGAGATATACACAGAGTATTCAAAAGTTTTAAGAGAAAATAAATAATTTGAAAAAAGCATTGCAAGATAAATCTAAGGAATGTGAAGATCTAAAAAATCAGTTATCACAGAAGGGCAAAGACGTAGATCGGATCAGACAACTAAACTAAAATTTACAGAAGTGCTGCATTAATTCAGCTGATAAAATAAAAGGTAAGAATAAAGCCATACAAATGCACGGCTACTATACTACTTTTTCTAATTCTAATAAAATATTGTTTTCCTACAGCTCTTCTGGAACAGACTAATCTGCCACAAAGCAAAATGCTATACAACGGTTCTTCGCCATCTGGATACATTAAAGTGGACGAATCGCAAGTTAGTTCATTTTCTAGTTATTTTTTACTATTTAAAGTTTACACTAGGTTTTAGCAGATAAACTAATTCACAAATAAAATCGTAAACTCTAACGGCTGCAAAGTCATTTTTGTTTACTTCATTTCTTTCAATTTAATATACATAGCAAACATTTTTATATTTGTGGGGATGTATTCGTTCGCGATCGTGTTAAAAATTACGGTTAGAGCCAATTATGTGATCAGTCCAGAGTTTTAGACGTAAAAGAAGATGGCTGCTGGATCGGAAAATGGTCGGGAATCTTTTGAGATATGGAAAAATCGGGTCTATGGACCCCCTTATTGGGGTTTTCAATATTCAAAAATATATTTGTGTTTGTAGGCTCTACAACGACAGCAGCAGAAGGACATGAGGGAGAAGACGAAGAAAATGCTTCTGCTGACAATCGTAATCCATTGGGTCTGCCTGAAGAGGTATTCAATGTTGCTCAGCCTCTTAATGATCACGATAAAAAGAAAGAAGAACATTAAGTAATCCAAGAGGATTTGCAAATGAGCGATGATGAGCTGTGCCAAGTATTTCCGAAGATGTAGAAAGTATTCCTGAAGAAGACCAAAGCCTTTCTCGGGATTCGGAAAACATTTCTGAAGATTTGGAAAGTCTTCACGATGAGCTGGAAATCCCATTTGATGATAAAGAAGAAGAAATAAGAAATAAATAACCAGGAAGGCAGAAAACACTAGAATTAGAAGAGGGAGGAGAGGAAGGTAAAGAGTGTTCACAAAATTGTGAACATTTAAGTAACTAGTACAAAGCATGCAATATCCTGAGAATTTCCAGAGATTTAATGTAGCTTATATTTTTACGTTACTTTTAATACATATGTATAATTCAGAAATTTGACCATTCATACTTGTACTTATTATAAACTTGAATTTATCTACCCTTCCGAATCCTTTTAAATGCGAAACATTCATTCTTGATTTTCAGCACCAAGACGCATTTGGTCCTGCCGGACTTATGCGATTCAATACTTTTTAATGCGAAAATTCTTTCCTTATTTGTAGTACCAGCTCGCATTTTGCACTGCTGAATTCAATACAATCCAATACTTTTCAATTCGAAGCATCCACACTGCTCTGACCTACAGTCTAGCATTCATTAGGGTGATGCTAAATGCGAACAAATACTATTGAAATGTTTTTTCTGCATCAGAAAGCAGAATTCAAACGCATTTAAAATGCTAATACTTCTAAATACTTTTAAATGCGATGTTTTTTTAGGGTGTTCTTGAATCCGGAATTTTGAAGGTAAGTGCATATCGTTAAAGTAATTTCATTCATATTTAATTGAGATCTAGTAGCTCTAATATAAATATAACTAATATTGTTTTATTATGGCTTCTAAAAGTAACTTTAAAGACTAAGGCACTAAGGCACTAAGACCTGCATTTTTAAGTATAAGAAAAGAGTTTCCACAAATTGTAAAAAATTTAATGATATCTTCAAATAAGCGGAAAACGATTCAGTCAATTTGATGCTCAGTCACCTCTAAATAAAATTAACCTAACTGAGAGGGATGAAGTACAAATAGATAATAATGATGAAGGACAAGTAGAAAAAATGGACAATGATCCAGACCTTTAATTATCACCAAACCACATTGACGAATGTAAGGATGATTATTACGCAGCTTGCGATAAAGTTCTGACTCAAAAAAAAAGTTTGTGGAGACTACTGACCCCTCAAAAAAAAACTTAGTTCTAACTTTGGCACCTAAATTATTGGGCCGCAGGAAATTAATGAAGGATATAAATTTACTTGAACGGCAAGCTAAAAAAGCCAAGAAACTTGTAGCTTAAAAGGAATCTTATCATCACTCTACCCAAAATTGAAGAAAAAATTTCCAGTCGACACTGAAATTTTAGTACCACATTTCTGCAAGGATAATAATAATAGTCGCTTGATGCCAAGTGTGAAGGGCTTTGTATCAGTAAAACTAGAAGACGGATCCTGTAAACAAGTTCAGAAAGGATTGGTATTATGCAATCTTGCAGCATTATTGCAGTGTTCTGGCCGCTGAAAGAAGAAGGCATTCGGTTTGTGTTTGTATCCATCACCAAAATGTTATCTTAATGTTGATACCAATACGTTTGGAACAGTTGACTAGAAATTGCGGCATTGATTAAAAAGATTATCATGATTGTTTTAGGGTAATTACTGGTTAAACTCCCCTAGAAGCCTGCTCTTCAAACGATTGTAAATCTTGCCCCAAGTCAGACATAGTAAAAAAATAGCTTACTAAAATAAAAAAAAAAGATTACTGCAATTCTAATTTTAAATTGAATAGGTTATTCACTTAAAAATATTATTTGATAGGAAATTTAAAATAATTAAATTTTGAATGCCTAGTGCTCGCATAGTTTTTGTAAAAGAAAATTGTTTTACTTTCTTCATACATTAATTTAAAAAGAGGCTTGCAACTTTGGAAGATATACTTTGAAAATATTCAGTGTCGGATGCTTTTTAGAATTTTTAAGTTTTGCAGGATTTAAAATTGATTTTATTATAAAGCAAAGTAGTTACGTTTTGATTATGTAGCAGTGTTTAATTAATAATTTTAAATATTGCATTTGCACATTTTTAAATATGATATTGTGTCACACATTAAAAATATTTTTCAGATTAGTAGATTTAAAATTAAAGTTTATAATTGAAAAGACATCTAATTAACAAATATATACTTTGAAAGGTTTTTATTTTTAGTGAAGAATTAGTAATTGTTTATTTATAGTATTTTGAAATTTCTTTGAGCAACTTCTGTAAAAAAATTTTAATTCAATTAAATAAGGTCCAAAGGCATCGGGATAAGGTTGTGACCCAAAATGAATCTTGGTGCTACAATTATTAGAGGTCGGCCACTTAAATCTTATAATGATTCTTCTACTCGTTTTAAAACACGAAAAATATTATAACTAAAAAAATCAAGGGGTTTTGAATTGGCGTTAGCTGCATCTGTCAATCTTTATTTGGAGAGTGATAGGAAGGCTGCGAATCTGGTAAGGCAAGTAGCCCTTCGTTTCTCTGAGGATGTTTTTGGCATTCGGCAATGTATACAGACTTTTACATCTTATACTGTCAAAATCACTGAACCTGTCTTGCAGTTGCTATTTTTTGCATGTCTTTTGAATTTGACTTTGATCGTAAAGTGGTGTTTTGATGATAGTTTGGGCCTTTCAGCTTGTAAAAAGCGATCTCTGGAAGATTTTGACGATCAAAACCTTCTCATTACTTCCCTTGTTCCCTTAGAGCTGTATATGCAAGAACATAATTCATCTGAAAAAATATTCGTGTGGAAAAATTATTGTCAAGGGTGCTCTAGAAGTTGTGTAACAATAGGAATTTAATTATTTAAGGAGACTACTGTAGTACCTAAATCTGAAAGAGAGACCATGATAGATGTTAGAGTCCGCAATGTCATTACAGAAATATCTTCTTCACAAAGATGTTACGTTTGCGGGACTGCGCCAACTATGATGAACAACATTGAAGAAGCTGGCAGAAGAAAAACTGATTTATCTACGTATCAGCTTGATCTCTCCCCTTTACACTCCTGGATTAGGTGTTTTGAATGTTTGCTGTATATCTCCTACCGCTTTGAATTCAAAAAGTGGCAAGCTCGAAATCCTTTTAAAAAGGCTAGTCTTAAAGAGTGGAAAAGAACTATTCAAGCAGCTTTTAAAAGTAGGATGGGTCTACTGATTGTTATTCCCAAGGCCGGGGGTAGCGGGACAACGAACGACGGAAATATAGCTCGCAGATTTTTTAGCGATCCTAAAACTTCATCTGAAATTACTGGAATCGGCGTCCGTTCGATAGAAGAATTTACTACGATTTTACAAACGTTGTCTGCTGCATTCGAAATCAACAGCGAAGAATATGGGATTATAGCTGTTAATGCAGCAAGACTCTAGATAGAATTATGTGGTTGGTATTGCATGCCAGCTTCTGTGCACAAAATTCTTATTCATGGTGCAGCGATCCTAGAAAATGCTTTACTGCCTGTTGATCAACTCTTAGAGGAAGCACGCAAATCATTTAATAAAGTTCTGAAAAATTGTAGGGAAAACAATACAAGACAAATTTCAAGAAAACACTATAATCGATCTGTTACATGCACCGCTTACTGTCTCTGATCCTGTAATTATATCAAAAACACCAAATCCTCGAAAGTTATCAAAACACTTTCCGAAATAAATTATTGCTCTTTTGAAATTACTACAAGTACCAGCAAATAATTTTTCCAAAAGTGTTGATAGTTCTTCAAAAGATCAAAGCGATACCGACAAAGGTTAAATATCTTTGTGGGTGAGAGGCGAAAAGATTCAATTTAATAAAGCATACCGAACCTCCTAGTATCAATTTTAAGAAATATTTTTGCACTGGATTCGGTCTTAGATACCTCAAAAACCCCCGTGAAGGGTATAGTTTTTCATTTGAGCCAAACTGCGATTTTTGTCCTGCAATTGTGTGGTTTCGGCCCAACTCTGGTTACCGTAGATTTTTGTAACCTTCGCGCATGCGCAAAACAATTTTTCGATGTCCCTAAAATTTGGTATGGGGGATCCTATCCAATAGAACAAAAAATTAACCTGATATAAACCCGGTCGAAAAAATGAAATTACTATTTGGGGAAACTTCGATTTCTTAGACCAAAATAAATTTTTTGTAAAAAAGATCAGTATTCGCCAAAAAATAGCTAATCTGTAAGAAACCAGTTACATTTATTTAATTTTAAAATGAAACGAAAAATTTTTATATAAAGTAATTATTCTTTAAATAAGCAAATGAATTATCAGTGTGCTTATCTGTAAACGACAAACTTGAGAAATTTATTTTAAGAGATAAGGACTATACGAGAGACTAAATGATCTGACGAAGAACCAGAATTTTAATTAGTTAGATTGGAAATAATATTCTTTAATACCTTTTAAGACGTTTTTTCGTCGAATAAGAAAATATGATTATTGTTTGTACTATCTTCTTATCCTTCGCTTTACTCATTAACTTTATTGGTAAATATAAACATACAATATATCTCTAATTTGAGTTATTTCTCAATATAAACCTAAGATTTTGTTATACAATACATTCTATTGAAATTGTTATTATCTTTTTAACTGAAAGAATTAAACTCATTGATATGAAATTCTTAACATCTGGTGCCCTCTTAATTCTGTTTGTTAGAGCAAAAACAAATTTTCTCGTAAAGAAATTAAACAATTTATTGCATTATAAGAATCATTTTAATAAGAAATGCAATATTAGTTTTTTTAACGACAGAACATTTTAGCATTAAATCATGGATATTCAACTTCGAACCCAAGAGACGAATCTTCAACAAAAGACATTCATTGTCTACAAAGAAAGACTTTTAAGTCATTGTTCTATTAATAAATTTCACATTTAAGTAGATAAACAAGAAAAGGCGATAAAAATAGCAATAGGTAAAATCTTTTGAAGGCTGAAAAAATAGTCATTGTTTTGTTAAATCTCTTTTGTTAAATCTTCTTCAGCCTTAAGAATGTAATTTTTAGTAGTACTGTAACAAATTTATAATAAATTTATTTATGTACCTCGACCTGGAATTTCTTATTCGGATATCGCAAATTAACGTAAGGATTTTATTTATCATGACGACTTTAATATTTCTTTTTATAAACATATTTATTCTCTGCATTTGGAATGCTTGAATAAAACTTTATCAAAAAGATCTTTTAGATCGCAGTATTTAAATGCCTTTTTAATATTCTGAATTTTCTACTTAGTTAGGTATAGTTGAAGATTAAGTTTCTCAAAGTTCTGTACGCTTTGAGATACACATTTCTATCGTGACACTTGCGCTGAGCACTCGATTTTTAAAGGACATTTATAAACAGGTTTTGTTAAATCATATCGTGCAATGTTTGGCTTAAAATTTTAATTTTCGATTGACTAAAAAAAAATTTTAAATGCTATTACTCTGAGAATCTTACTTTTATCGAAAAAAACATTCAAATAAACTGTTTGCCTTTTTTAATACTATAAATATCCTTGCATGTAATTTTACAATTCAGAAAAAAATAGTCTCAAAAATTTTGAAATACGTTTAGCGAATTGTTTTTGAATTGGGAAATTCTTTTGAGAGTTATTGCGTCGTCAGACAACAGACATACGGACATTTGCGTAAAAACTATTTTTGCTGATGCAGGTGCCCTAGAACGTCTAAAATTGAAAAAAATGGGCAAAATAAAATTTTTTATTAAAGAAAATTAAACTTTTTACTACATACTTTTAAATCCGAACTACATTTTAAGGATGAATTATAGGATGATTAATGCTTTTCAGCAAAACCGAACTTTTTCCTAAATTTGATATACTTCTTACTTATTGGGGTATTTGGTGGTAGCAGCAAGGAGAATAATCTTCGGGAACACGGGAGGGAAACGGGTGGGATAGAAAGCCAGCGAGCTCGTTAGCGGAGAAGAAAGAGGGAGGGGGAGTAAGAAAAACTAAAAGAAGACAAAGAAACCATATAAGAATTAAGTTTTTGTAAGTTTTATTTTTTAGATATTATTGCCATCTTTATGATTTAATGATGGTGACAAGTATGATGTCGGAGATGGTCACCTTCAGAGAGCGACACCAAACTAAAAACAATTATGTTTGCAAGGGTGCCAGTTCGCGTCCTTATATAGCGGAATTAGCGTGGGTGTTACGTGCGAGTCCAGAAGAGAGGGTAGAAAATCGGTGGCGGGAGATGCGCGCGTCGATCTTTGCTGACGCTCTACTCGCATTTCTCACCTCTTATGTTGACGTTGCTTTTCTCTCTGTCTCTCTTACTCTTAGGTCTAATATTTAGTTTATATACTTTAAGAAGTTGCCTACTAAATGAATAAGCGTCGTCTGCGAGAGTGTTTTTAATATTTTAATAAAATAGTCTTGCTCTATGCGAGTGGCGCAGAGGAAGAATTAAATTCCTTTATTTCTCATTCCAGGGTTGAGCTTACAGTTCGATTGCTTGCCTAATGGTGAACCTATTCCTGGTGTTTCTCGATCCGAAAATTCTACTTCTCTCGACAGACGGAATTCTTCTGAAAGGTATTTGCCTCCTGACACAGCTCATTCATCAGTTCATTCTTTTCCTCCTGCCACACCAACCCTTCGTCACAGGTCTAGGTCTCCTTCTGGCATGAATACTTCTATGCGCATATTAGGAATTCCACTTGAGCACATTAGATCCCTTCGTCTTATTCCCAACACAAATCCGAACCGACTATTCGAAATACAAAGATACACTTTTCCCTGCGATTTGCCAATAATATTGAAAGAAAAATCTTCTTCTTTGGTGCCCATACCAACTGATGAACAAACTGTATTAACAACATCCAATGGCGACATCTTTGCAATTTTGACAAGAAATAGTAAAAATTTCCGTGGAATATATTTAAGAACTTTCGATGTGCACTTTCGACATAAAGCTAACAACCGGGTCAAAATAAATTTATACAGCAGTAAGATGACAGATATGACTTCAGAAGAAATGGAGGATTCTCCCGTTGGCCATAATTATCTCATCACAAAGAATTTTAAAAAAATAACTGTGCCTCATAATGAATAACCGTAACAAATGCGGTTTAAGGTAAATTTTACCTTCAGTTTTCAGCAAAGAAGTAAATAGGACTCGTTTTAAACTGTAGGTTTGAAGTTTCTTCATTACGCCAAGAGAAAAAGAATAAGCATTATTTGAATAAACTATTATAGTTCTATGCAAAATCTTATTCAATTTAACTCAAAAAACAAATTTCATCATCAATCGTTTAAAACGAGAAATACTATTTATCTACTAATCTACTACTAATTTATTATAGTAACAAATTTCTGGAGGCTTAACAGTTTGTTTGCTAGAAGTGCTGAAGTACCTTATAGAAATAATATACGTCTTGCGTTCTAACTATGTGATTCGATGATGAGCTAAGTGAATTTAAAATTAAATATATTTGAAAAAGATTTATAAAGTGTAAATTTGCAATGTTTGTTGACCCTTTTGTAGAATATATTAACCTGCCGTGGTACCTGTTTCTTTCTAGAAACAATTCGTCGTAGTCCTTTATGAAATTTTAAATTGGTATTTTGCAGTTGGTTATTTGAACTGGTATGTCGAGCACCTGATTAAGAGTTCGTAACTGCAAATTAGTATTTAGATTTGGTATTTAGTTTTACGGAACTACTTAGCGGATGACACTTTTACAATAATTTATCTATCGAAGCTCTTGTTTCGAAGTTGAGACTGATTATATTAATTATAGACCTTACTTATTGTCCTACTTCTAGCGGTGGTGTATCTTTCTGAATTATGTAAAAATAACTGGACTCTTAACCTCCTGACAAAATTCAAGTTGGTTGGCCTTCCAGAGGGTCTAACGCAGAAAGCAACATACCTAGTATTATACCTAGTTGGAAGACATTGTAAGTGTTTTAAAAATCAAAACACAGCTAACTAAGTATTATTGAATGCAATTAACCAGTCGTTAGGGAACACAGAGACAAAACCAAACAATCGGCAATTACCAGCGCTTTTATGTAACGCGGAAGAAAATAAAAATAAGTGTAAAGATAAATGAAGATAGTAAAGGACAGAAAAATCATAATGCAATTTCAGGTCAAGAAAAAAGTAGGGATAATAAAAAAGGTGAAATAAATCAAAGTGCCAAGGATTTTATTGATCCAAATTTAGAAAAAAAAGACGGATAATAATCAACGAACCTAAAGACAGTCAGAATTACTCGATATAGACACAAAAGCTTCGGAGAAAATATTATTTCACCTTATGATAGATTTTAGATCACTTTTACATAGATGAAAAATTTGCAAAGCCTATCAAAGAGTCAGACTATCAAATTAAAAAAACAAAAAACGATGAATTAATGGTCGCATATGGAGAAAAATTAAAAATTACAGGACAACTCTAAACCCTGATGAAGGTAATTCGTGCGGAAAATACTTATTATTTAGGCTAGCAGCAGATTTAAGATTGATGAGAATAATAGAAACTGATACGATGAAAAAATTAGGTTTCAAAATGGATCACGAGAAAAAGATTTGGTAGTTACCAGAATTACCAAACATTAACTATGCAATAGAAGCTAATGTGATTAAAATCCAAGTAAAAGATACAATCAATTATTTAAAACGGCAATAAAATAGTATTTTGGAAAATTACACCAAACATAATATAAAAATGTAGACGATTTACAGTTTTCGTTAAATAAAAGTAAATATTCTTTCACTGGTTTTACACCAACCTTTTTAAATTTAGGTAGAGAACTCAAACCATTTAAGTTTTAAATGAAGAATTTGGCAGAAAAAGCAAAATTAAATTTCAAGAACCTAAGAAATGAACGTACAGGATGCGAAAACTAATAATAATTAGAAAATAAGTAGTTGAAAACTTAAACACTAGAAATGACAAAAAATGAAACAAACACATACATTTATTGAAAACAAAAGATGAAAGTCCAGAAGAAAAAAGCGAGAGGAATAAGGAAATTGATAGGTGTGAAAAATTCATAACGCAATAAAAAAGAGAAGGGAAGCGGAAATAGTGAATCTAGATAGAATTGCCAGAGAAGAAGAGGAGCAGTTCACCTGCTTTCAAGCACAAACGGAAGAGAGAAAGAACTACAAGAAAATGAAAGAGCGGAATTCTGACGTAAATTGAAAAGTAGTAACAAATTTTGTTCTCAGCAACAGAAAAGTAAAGAACGAGCCGAGAAAATAAAAAGAGAAAGGGAATTATGAGCATTAGAATAGGCGACAAAGAATTTAAAGAGAAGAGAAGTAAAAGGAGTTAAAAATAACCTGGAGAAAGACAGAAAAGATTTAGAAATTTTTTTAGAAAATAAGAAGTATCGTTGACAGATTCAAAAAAGGCAGTCTGACCCCACATAACAATTAATACTCTTCACATACATATAAGAGGGCAGACAGTAAGAGGCCAAGATAAAATGTCAATTATAACAAAAGTAGAATTTAGATATAAGTTACTTTTCAGATAAAAAACCAAAGAAGGCGGAAGAGCCGAAGAAAATACTAATCTGGATCACGTTGGGTTCAGTTAAAATAAGATAAGAAGAACCATCGGTAAAAGGAAATTTTAATTTTTTTTACATGTAAGATTTTTTCGTTTTGTTGCAGGAAGAAAAATATTGAAGGTATGAAGGTTTGAAAAATGTCATCACTGGGAGAGGATGTTTTCATTAGAACTATATATATTTTTTACGAGACCTACTGTGATAAAACGTCTAATCTTCTTACATTGATATGATTTTAAATGAAGTTCCTCTCGTATACTTTACAAATATTAAATGCTTATTTTAATCTCAGCTTATTTTCTCTCTAAAAAATCTTCCGTGGCTATTTTTTTTCTCTTCAAGATGTTTTATTCTTTGCTTTTGCTTTAGTAGTTCTTGATGTTCTTGTTTAAATCTTGACTGTTTATATTACAGTCTCTCTTCTCTCTTTCTTACACTGTCAGGTTCTTTTTTGATTTTTATTTCTTTTTTATTTCAATTATTTTCTTTTGCCACTCATCTCCATAAACAACAGTGGATTTTCCAGAAACATCAGGATGATTATTGGATACGAATGATCTAAAAGAACTGAGTGGAGCAAGACTCCAGTTATTTTTCCTCTTTTTTTCGACCATGGATATAATTTTTAAATTTTAAGAAAAGTTTCCTCGCTTCCTTGTTTGGGTCTTGCGGTCTATTTTAAACAAATAAAAAACGTTTATAGTTGTTAAAAAAGTCGTTATATTTTCAACGTTTCCGCAGTTGTCCTCAGACTATTTCGAGTTAAGAGCACTAATTGTGCCTTTTAGGCTGGTTAATATAGCCAATCAGCTCAAATTGAAATCCAGAAAAAGCTTGTTTTAATTTATCCTTCAAAAGGAAAAAAGAAAAAAATCAATTTTACAAAAGAAAATCAAGAATCAATTCAAATTCATTCTTTCGGCCAATCGGCTGTAAGGGATGGTGGATGAATCTTTATGTCAGCCAAACGGCTAGAAACAAGTGTTCATTTTTCATTTACTATCTTAGCCAAACGGCAAAAGATAATAATTTGAAGTCTTGTTTAATTTTTTAAAAATTACTTACAAGGTAATTATCCAAAAGAATTTTAGATTTCAAGTTGAAATGATTCCTTTGGCCAAACAGCTGCAAGGGACAACGGATGAATTTTTATCTCAGCTAAACGGCTAGAAATAAATATTCATTTTTCTTTAAATATATTTGCTAAATGGAAAAAGATAATAGTCCGAAATCTTGTTTAACTTTGGAAACTATAAAAATCCAGTTGACTGGTAACTAATTGTTACTAGTAGCAACATATATTCCGTCAGTATGAATGTGCTTTACATCTTACATTCATATTTCCGTCATAAAATTATTCATCGCTAACAATTGGTAATATTAATTATTTTACCATATGGAAGGAATGTCTATGGACATCTCTAGTCCTACGCACTCGTACACACTCTCACACTACGACGAGGGCGAACACCTTTAAGATTTGAAAATTTAATACTGACAACTAAATTGAATCTTTTAAAGTCAAAGCTTCTGAAATTCTAAAACTTAAAATTTTTATTACAAAACAAAATTAGAATTTGACATTAAAGCCAATTTAGCAAACTTTTGTAAAATCAAATAATGAATTAAATTATACGTAACAAACCTTCAAACTAAATCATAATTTTAAATGGGAAATAGGAAAAACGAAAAAACAGTTCTACTGCAGAACCTTGAAACTGAAACGAATGCGAGTTTTATTTTAAACTGTCAAAATGTATAGTCACTAAAAATTGTGATATTAAAACTTTTTTTATAATCAAACTTATTGAAATAATAAGTTTAAAATACCTAAATAAACTTTTCCAAATTCAACCAATTCAATTTCAGTTGGAAAGTTTAAACCTATGAAAGGAAAAAATTTAAATTTAGCGTTCGGACATACAAATTTGAAACTCGGAAATTATTTTAAAAATTTTAAATTACCAGAATTATGCATTTATTTATGTGTCTATTTTAGAAATATAGTCTAATTTTTGTTGTTGTCATTTTCAAGTTAATTTTTCATTTAAAAAATTTGAAACCTTGCTTTTGAACTATTAATCAGTATTGAAATTTTTTAATAAAATATTTTTTAATTTCAAATTATACCATTTTTAAAAATTCTACTACACAATTTCAAGTTTTGCAGTTAGAAATTGCTTTATATTTTCATATAAAATTATCAAGTACAAAACTGATTATCAAGGTTTTTAATATAAAATTTTGGAATATTAATTAACGAAATAGTCTGGTCATTTTCAATAATTATTTAAATTCAAAACTGAACTATTGCAAAATTTTAAATATAAAACCTCTGATGATAAATCTAAGAATTAATTAAAGAAAAAACTTTATTTTCATGTCATGTATTAATAAGTCACATTCAAAATGAGAAAAGTTGTTAACCATTTAATTTTAATTTTTCTAAATACTTAAAAAATTATATGTGCTTACTAATTTGGAAGTTTCAAAAATTATTAAACGCACGAATTAAGAAATACGGGAAATCTTTAGGTGTAATATTTTTTGCTCCCGACTTTATCCCAGTTTTCTCCAGTAGCATTTCGTTCATTTTTTAAACAAAATGTTGCTGGTTTACATAGTTAAATATCTTTTTGATAATAATAATGGCTAAGTTTGACATAAAATTTATTTCTATTTTTAAAGATGCTAATAACTTGAGTGAAATAAGGTCATTGTGAAATTTTTTACATATTTTATAATATTTGGCATCTTTATTTAACAAAATATCCGCCAAGGACGCGAGACTGTTGGTTCTCGTCCCTCGCCCTAAATAATATAATTATCTCGTGCTCGCTCTTTGTATATTTCCCACATTTGTACCTAGATCTGTTGTAAACTGAAGGTCAAACCATTAATAACAGTAATTAGGTGGTAGTGAATTCTCTTTTGTGAAAGCTCCTTTGGCACAACACATTCTCATCACGTATATCGTGCTTCGCACTCGAATTTTTCCCTCAAATTGTATATCAGTTCCATAAATGTATATTCTTACAATTCATAACATACATTCATATTTAGACAGACGAAGCTTAATTGACTCGTTAAAAAGATGCGCATTCTTAAAAAAATGTTGTTGTTACTAAAAATTTTATTGCAACTTCTGTCGGTTTTCAATAACAGAAATTGCTCATTTCCAATTTTATCTTTACGATTTACACGAAAATTCGACTGACGAGCGAATAGGGGCGGGGGAGGGGGTAATCAAACCGAGAGTCATAGCTGGTTAATGTTTTATTCTGAGAAGGGCATCAACCTTTAGCAGCGTTATGTTAGATGGGAGTGTAAAAAGAAACATTTTTTGTCTTGATTTTTTTTCGTATCGTGTGTTGTTTGGCTGCAAATGTTAATTTTTGTTTTCACCACTCACAGCAACGAGATGTCAAAAGTCAACATAACCTGCCATTGACCAAGAACAGAAGGTTTCCCAGTATATGCGAGATGAGATTCCCGCTTGCACAAGAGTACTGGGAAACGCAGAACCAATCGACGGCAGAAAATCTTCGGGCTGAATGGAGCCAGCGCAATTGAACACGACCAGCGCCGAGTCGCAAAACTCATGTAGCAAAGATGCGCCACCTTACTGCCTTGAAGCCAACTGATAGCTGTCTCACTTCTTTTCGGTCCCTCTCTCTCTCTCTCTCCACCAATCTTAGTAAAAGACTCTGATATCAGGGGCACTCCGACTAACAATTGAGGATGAGCGGAGATGCCACTCTAAATTCATTTTTTACTCTTTACTCGTAAGAGGCATACTTGCATGGAAAGCTGATCCGAGATCACTTTATGGAGAGGGAAATCACAAGTAAAAATCATAGGAATAAGAGGAAACACTCGAAGAGGCAGACAGTTGCCAGTTAGGTCATGTGTCGAAGTTGTAGAGGCACGTCCGTAGAACTGGTTCGTTGCTGACCTCAGACCCTTGCCCTTGACTAGTTGTAAAATGTGACAGTAAACTCAGTGCGTTTGTATACTTAGTGAAGAATTAAAGCTTAATGTTTTAATCAGCCTGTTGAAGCCTACCACTTACTACTTAACTGTTTTTCTTATGTCGATAAAAATGTTGAAAATTTGTATGGAAGGGCGTCGATCGAGCCATAAGTCTTCCTCGTTGGTGTTCCCAATATTGATATTTCGTCGGCCTAAAGTCGTCCCGACTTTGTAAAATTCGGTGTAACCTTGTTAGCTGAAGATCGTAAAAATTAGTGTATGATGAAGCTGGACTGGGTTATATTCGGACCAAGGTTTCACCAACCGTCAGATGCATTAAAGTGACTTAGGGCCACCTGACTTCTGTATTCAGTGGAGGAACGACCGCATTCTCACGTTTGTACTGAACAAGCTGTCGCATTTGTTCGGAGGTTCATCCCAAACTTGGGTCAAAATTAAATCAGCAGTCGGTTTTCGCACGCCACGACTTGAAAGCATCTAAGTAGGTCGAAATCTGTCTAACGTAGAGTGGTTGCTAAAGCAGGTCTAAATTTGGGCGATGATCAAGCTCAGGCTTCCGCCTGAAATTCACGCCTCGGGTACTGGGCTGAATCTTGTCCAGAGTTTGACGAATAATCGTCTTTGCTAGTTACAGAAAGATTTCCCATAGTTCTCCTTAAGGTTAGGCCCCGTTAAGACCAAAGTTGCACTAATAGTCGGTCTAACTAAAGGCGTATTCAGAACAGCGGTTCCTGGTTCCGATCTTAGTTAAGAATGGAATCGTCGACCAATTAGTTTGCACGTTTTAGTTTCTCTGTATTTTTATCCGTGATCATTGCAGCCAGGCCACGATCGTCGCCGAACATAAACGATAACTGCGGTCGATGAGATCATGGGACACGTCTGCAGGCCTGGCAGGCAATAATTTGTGAAACCGATGCGCCCTGTGCATGAACCTGACGGTCAATCTTAATCGTAATCGGAACCGGAACCGTACGTCTAAGTACGGCTTTAGCCTGCCATAGTAGGATCTTCACATTGGGCCGACTTAAGTTTTTTATTAATACATAAGTTGACTCAGCTTTTCTTACTGAGCTGCGGCGGGCTAAAGTCGGTCCGAGTTTGGGCCAACGGTCCTGCTCTGGATGCCAACATTAATTCGTACATATGTATACCATTTTTAGACACCATGATGAATTATATTAAGACTTCTGAAAACTTATTATACCATAAATATTTTTAGAACTGTACATAAGATTTAAAAGTGTATGAAATAAGGAACGGATAAACTTAGCTCTCTAGAGCATTAAAAGGCGATTTATAAAATTACTTGTTTCTGCGTTATGACTTCTGTTGGTCAAACTAGTCTTTCATTTAGAATTAGAACAAATAAACATAAAGGGAATATCAATAAAAAGAGACGGTGTAATTCAAATCTAAATTATATAATTAAAATCGATTGTGTGAATCAATGTTTTCATAGAAATGCACTAATATTTTGTAGATAATTATCAGTAGTGCAGAAACATTTTTTCTTCAAAAAAATCTAGTTGCCTCTTCATTCCGCGTGTCGTGCCATCTTCCTATTCTAAAAGACAACATTCTCCAGCCAGTTTTTTTCTTGCTTCCAGTTATCTTGCTGATGCTAGAATTCATTTCTTCAATCCGGTCTTGTTGTCAATGCAAACCTCCATCTGTAAATAGAACTTTACCCGCCAGACTTCCTTTTTAACGTACTTGGCTATGGACTTGATAAACTTGAATTATTTCGGCTTATTCCCTCGAAAAAATCACAAAGGCAAATCGGATTTCAAAGATACACTTTTTCTGCTGATCAACCAATTAAAGTGCGTGAGTGAGCGAATAAGAATAGGCCTATACCAGCGAAAGATCAACGCAAGAACAAAGTATTGTATTATAAACATTCGAAGGGTACGTCTTTGCAATATTTCTTTTTTTTTATGAAAATCAGTATTCTTCTGCCAGGTCCCTGCTTCCTCTCGAGCCAGCACTTAGTTCCAGATCCAGTTCTTCTTTTAAGCAGATCGCCCTACCGACTAGGCTTCTTTCTTCTAACGGATTTGGATATGAATTTGACCAGCATTAGTTTATTTGGCTTATTTCCATGAAGAATCCGAACCAGATATTCAAACTAAAAGGATACACTTTTCCTGCTGATAAATTAATTTTATTGTACCACGGATCGAACAACTATGGACCTACACCAATCCAAGAACTAATTGTATATAAATAATTGTATATTGTATATTGAAGAGTAGTAATAATGTAGCTCGAATATATACATATAATTCTCGCACTTGCAGAATAGAACTGGTAAAAATAAGCATGCGAAGCGGAGCAGTTACCCAATTACCAAAACATGAAATAGGCGAAGTTCTAGTTGGCTGCCTTCGTCCGATCTTATGTTATCTTAAAACACATAATTTTAATCGCAATGCTTCTCGTCATCCAATCAATTAAAAGAAGTGCCATACAAAAAAAAATTTTTTCGCGCTGGGATACTTACTCTTTGCACTTGGATTGCTTAAATAGAACCTAGTGAAAAAGATCTTTTGTAGATTTCAGTATTTATCTTCTTCATATTCGGATCTCGCGTTGTTATGATGAAGATTATTGCTGAAAATCCTGAAAGAAATGACGAGTACTATTGAAGAATGGTTTGAAAAAATTTTGTAGAACTTTTTAAAAACTATAATTTCTCTGTAAGACCTATTTCGTATGTAATGTCGTATGGTTTAAAATTTCATGTTGTGGTGCATAATTTCCGACAATTCTAATACTTTATCCATCATAAATAATGGGATTGTAATAAATTAGAAACAATTGTCTTGTTTTTGGGTTTATGACAATTTTATAATTAAAGCAGAATCAAGAGTCCTACAAAATTTGATTCACAAAAAATTTGTAAATGTGTAAGGCAGTAAGGTTCTGCCGTACACTGTGGTACAGTATTTGCAGTACATAGAGCTGTTCACTTCTACCGTATTACTAATGGATGCTCATTAAACTTCTAAATGTTCAGTAGACTTGTATAGGTGCGTAGTATAGTTGGGGTGGAGCACAAGGCTGCGCAATGGACATCCATAGTACTTATGTATGCGCTGTAGAATTTTAAAGTAGATAGAGATTTGTGGTGTAAATATATATGTTACCTAAGGCTGTACAGGACACTTGTATGGCAGCGAGGCTAAGTGGTACTGTTTTGATAAATTTTTTAATGCGGTTCTGCTCCAAGCTAAATTCAGGTAAAGCAGTGATCAGTCATTCGCAAACAGAGGATTATGGTTTATATGGGTGCTAAGATACCACAGTCAATAAGTGGTCACGCACCGTAAAGCCGATTAAAGTTAAAGCTAAATTAAAAATTGGTGGGCTACTTAAATGCGCACAAGTTTAAAACTTTTAACAGAAGAAAGAATAATTTGCCCATGTGTCGTAAAAGTTAAAAATTTTAGGCTAGTTAAGCATGTGACCTATCGAAAATGTATTTGACACCTTTTTTGTCTGGATGGCTGTATAAATTAGATTAAAGAAATTACTCGACCGCGTACTGCAGTTCTTTGGAGCAATGACAAAGCTTCGTTCGCGATCGACTATCATACTACCAAATTTCAAAAATTGCAGTAATTTTATACTCCTTTTCAATGGCAACTGTCATCTTGACGAAAACCCATGTTTCTTTAATTTCTCTCGCACTTGTATTATTAACATGTGGACAAACTCTCTGTAGTTGTTCTTTACATCAAGTATTGCATAGAGGGAACATCAGTTTCCCATGCATTCGAACAGGTATAACAGGAAAATATTTATCAGGAGGAGGCAATACAAATCATTTCATTAAACCATAGAAATCAGTTGAATCATGATTATTACCTGTTAAACGTCTACAGTCATCACCAATGGAAATTTTGGGGTGACCAACTGAAAATTTTCCATATTTTGCAATCAATGGATAAAGAGAAGAAACGTCTAGATATTAGATTTTATTTTTGCCCTTAGTCTTATAATACGAAAACGTATCACCTGCTCGACCCACATAAAATGCATCTTGAGGATTCAAGGAATCATTAATTAAAAGTGGGTGATCTTTTAAGAAAGTCCGCAGATCATCATGTTGAATTTTCTCCTTTTCAAAAGAACACTTTCACTTCTCGAATACATTATAGCCTAATAAACGGAGATAGTCAATTTGAGCATTTGTTTGTTCAAAACGATTATTCAGTGCCTCAGACTTTTTACCTAAACCTAGGTTTTTGTCCCGATTGAATTTAAAACAATGCGGACACCCGTGACAGTAGCAACCATGAAAGTGGTAAACAACTTTCCTATTGTCTTCTTTTTTTCATAATACCCATCGGCTAGTGACCCCTCCGGCAATCTGAATTTTCATGTCCTGCCTGCATGAGTAATCTCAATGTCTAATTTGCGTTCTAAGGCTAGTAACCATTTGATGGCGTTTCTCGACTGTTTATTACACTGCCTATAATCACCGTTTGGTGTGACACCTATTTTATCAGCATTTTCTCTGAAAACTTTTGAGCAAGCCGATGCAACAGTAATGCTCTCAATGAAGAAGTCTACATTGGCAACTTTAAGAAATAGTTATCTAAAAGCTAAACACGCTCTATGAAGAATTTTTACGTTATTTATACAATATAATCTCAACTCTTCTTTAAAATTAAAACTGTCTTCTGAGGTGGTACATTCTCCGTACCACTAGTAAAATGACTCCCGAGCCTTGCGAGACATTGTATTAGGTGAAAAATATGTTTCATCTGGTATTTTTCCAATATATTCTTAGTTTTTAGAAGTATTGAATAAATAGGGAAATGTACACTTTTTTGCTTCTTCTCAGCTGAAAGATTTAGGTAATTGACCTAATGGCATATTAAGGTAATTTAAACTATCAATAAATCGAGTTTGATTTACCTTTATCAGAAGGATACAAGTCCCATTTAAAATAATCTCAGGTGGATTTCTAATCCTTTTCTCTTTTATAGAATGACTACAATAAATTAAGCGTTAATCCCTTCAGCATTATGAGGTTTGCAAACGGTTTCAGTGAAATGACTTATTTTTCGCATAGCAAATTTTGTAAACTCAGAAACCGGATCTTTGCTAAAAACGTACTCTCTGACCCCACACCATTTATGTATGCGAATCTTAGTTGATTTCTGACCAACGACAGATTCACTCTGTTGAGTTTCAAAATCGTAAAAAATGTAAGCTTATTTTGTATCATAACGTGGCCTTCCAGTTGGTGTTATGTAGTATAAATGGTTCTCTGGAAAAACTTTTCTACACGTAATACAATTTGAAAATTTACATTTTTGTTCTTTTACTTCTAAATGTGTAATTAATTTAGAGCAACCGCGACAAATTTTAAATACGGCGCACACACTATTTACCTTCCTATATGAATTAGGGTTCAAATGATTCATTATACATGATGGTCCATTAAAAGACCTAAGGCATAATTCGAATTTTAATCAACTTTTTGACACTTCCAAACACACTCTGACTTTCCTGATTACAAGGTGGAGACGTGTGACAAGAGTTACATTTTGCTGAGCAAGAATGACTCACGATTTTCAAAAGCCTTGTTGCACAAAAATTGCGACTACCACCAGTCTCTATTAAAGACAAAAATGATGAAAAATGGCATTTGGGAGCACCCTCATATAACAAGTAAATATTTTGCTTAACTATCTTTACTTTACTTGTAATTTCAGAAGTTCCCTCATAAAAAGCTTTCCCTTCCGTAACCCAAAGCTATAATATTGATAGACAGTTATGACTATCTTAGCTTTCGACATGAATTTATGATATTAAACTAGTTATGGAATGCCACATCCATGTTCAGGTATAATTACATCGGCGTTCAGCGTTAGCCTATTGGCGTTAGTGCGCTGATGCACTCCACCTTTCTCACGCTTTCGACGCTAATCATTTTTAAGATCATTAAATGTCTTATCAGTCAACAATTTCCCTTCTGAAATCTCTGCCACATTGGCCTCTGGTACCCGGTTAGTACCTAAATACGTGTCATTTCAACATGGAAAGTATCATCGACTTCAAATCCTATCGCACTTTGTACAACTTTTGCTACAAGGTTTTTCTGGTCTTTAAGAGACAAGTCTTCCAATGGAATGAAAGCCTTCTACGCTACCCCTTTTCCGAATCCATCGGACCAAAACACTAAACCTATAACATAGCATGGATCGCACTTATCTGTCAAATAATAAAATAACTCGTGAAAAGCTGCTTCGAGCCATTCCACGGGTCAATTCTCACCAGGCGGAGAAATTTTAAATTTCAAACCGTATGACCCAAAATTCTGAACACATTATAGACTGAAACTACTGAGTCCTTCCTGACATAGGGTTCGGCTGCTTTTTCTATTCGCTCCTTAATTTTTTCAACATGCATTCTTCTCTCTGCAGCTTTTTTTTAAAAAGTATGTTTGCTTCTGATGTTGCTGCTGATGTTGTTGTTCCTGCTGATGTTTTTGTTGCTGCTAATATTCCAGCGTTTGATATTGTTTATTATTTGAGCCCTGCACTTTTTTCAACCGTGGATCATGTTCCACCGAAACGGTGTCCACCTTATCATCATCGATAACATATATCGTCTGGGTTAGCAGTTTTTCGAATTAATTTTTTGTAATTTCTTCGACCTCCTTTTTATTGCAACTTTTGGCAAGTCGTCTTTTTGTTGATTTTTTAGTTTGCGCGAAATCATTCGTACCCCTTTTCCAATTCTTTTTGATCCCTGCGTGGGTTTCGAGGATAGATGAGTTTCATCGCTGATGCATCATTCTGTCAAAACAACAACAAAAAAGCTTTTGAATTGTTTTAAATCAACCGATGATAAAAACTACAAGAATAAATAAGGTCCTAATTTTTTTCTCAACTATTATTTCTTATCCGCTTTCGATTGAGACATCCAGTGAACGCCTCATTTTAAGAGCTGCTGGGATGCAGCGAACAAGTATCTCCTTTTTCTTAGCATCCACAGTCGTATTAATAAGCTTCACTTAGGCAGCATAAGAAGTACATTTCCGAAGGTTTCACCTCCGAAGTAGCCATTGCACTTTTTTATAAATCACTCAAAATTCACAATAAACGTGGGAAGAACAGAATTTTAATATAAAATAGCGTGGTTAGCTAGGGACAGTATTGCATAAGAAAAGACAAGATCTAGACCTGCTGTTGCAATAAAAAAAAAAACAATTTTGTTGGTTTGAAGAATGCTCTTTTGTGTGCGGACGAGTGTGTTAATATGCTAAAAGCCTAGTGTGGCTTAGTCGAATAATTCGTGAACGATATTGTAACATTACTAAATGATCATTGAATTTCCGAAAAGTTACCCGAACAATCTGAGCAATTTATTTTTACGTCGTGAACAAAGAGAAAAATAATTGTTACAAAGATATTCTTCATTTTTTATTATCATCCAAATTTAATGACTATTATCTCGATACTTTATATCTTGGAATTGGCGGCGTTTTATTAACCCACTTGACTTCTCGTGTAATTACGAATGCCCCAAAAAGAATCACATTTAGCTAGAGATTTAAGATAAGTGTAAGTTGCCATAAGATAGTAGCCATAATATAGTTATTTCAAAAAAATTATAACTTTGTAGGTAGCAAAAAAAATTGTTTACAAACTTTTTTTCGGTTACATGATGCAATCAATTTTGCATGTATCTAGGAAAAATTTGAGAGATGGCCAATAAGTAAACTGATTTAAAAAAGGACTTTTAAATCTATCTAAATGTGACTAACATTAGGTAAATTATCGTAAATTGACATCTCTTTAGCTGGCCAGTGCGGTGAATGGGGAAAAGGAAAGTGGATGGGGTAGTCTGTTCATACTGGTATCTGTGAAAGACAAACTTGACACGTTAATTCTAAGAGATAAGGAGTATATAAAAGACTCTATGATCTGAAAATGAACCAGAATGTTAACTAGCTACATTGTTAATAATATTATTGATTATTGCATCAAATGGTTGTTCCCTGATTGGAAAATATGAGAAATATTTCGACTTTTGTCTTATGCTTGGCTGTTATATTTAATTCTATAGGTAAATATAAACATATAACACATTTATAATTTGAGAAGATTTTTTAGGATATACCCAAAAGTTCGGTTTAATCTACATACTCTTCAAATTGTTATTTTCTTTTGAACCTTACTTGTTCTTTTATTTTCATTCTTACCGGGAGAATACAGAATGTGTGTGTTTGTGTGTAACAAAAAGAATGAAATAAAACATTTTCCCTTTTTTACGTAATTCGTAACATATGGTACACTCCTAATTCTATTTGTCAGTCCAAAAATAAATTTTGTCCTGAATAAAATTAACAACGTTTTTCATTATCGGTTTGTTAAAGGTTTTATATAATTTCAAGAATGCGATTTCTCTTATGAAACAGTTATAATCTTAATTGTTTGCAGAAAAAATTATTTTTCAATAAAATAATAAAATTTTCAGTCCCAAAGTGCTCAAGTAAGAGTTGCCTCGCAATCTGTTGGCAAATTACATTAAACAGTCTATTAAATATAATTTGACAGTCAGCGAATTTTTATATGATTTATAAAAAATAATTAAGGAAATAAGAAATCAAAGGATTGAGCATACGGTCATATAAAATTTCAACGAAAGTCCCTGAAATACTGTGAATGCGAAGGGAACTTTTTCTACAGCGCGGCGCCGCGCATGTTGCGCATTTCGCTGCTTTGCCTCTGTTGCGTTTTTTACCTAATGCTATTTATTCTAATTTTATTGACTAGAAAAATATTTTTTAGTTACCCAATTTTCTTTGATAGGGAGATGACAGGGGATTTATTTGTCAATCGAGATTATTTTTGGATTTTTAATTCTAAAAGAATATTTTTACGCAGTAATAAGAATAACAATTGCCAAGAACCATGGGATTTAAAGAATTATTATTCAAATCAGTTTTGCCTTGATTTCTCGTATACAAATTTTGCTTTGAAAAAGTTTCATGCTTCCGAAAATATTTGAATTTTAAAAGTAGAACCATTTGAAAAATCGCAACATAGTGAAAAATAAATTTGCCAAAGAAAGATTGTAGTTGAATACTACTTATTTTATTATGCTTTTAAATTCAAACATTGTAGCTGAAGAATTGGGGAACATATGTCAAAATCTGAAATTATTAAATACATTTTTATTGAAATAATTATTTAGGGACTCTATAAAAATTAATTTTTTTCTCTTGGTATTTAATTTATAATTTTTAAACAAAGTTTGGATAGCATTGCGAGGCATCACAAAACGGAATTGCAGCTGTAATATCTCATGTATTTCTGGATGGAAGCGACCGATTGCGGTTTCATCAACAATTTTACAACCAACTAAAAAAATTATCAGGTAATACAAAAAGAGGAGCTTTCAATATATTTTGAAGCAAAAAAATTTTATCAATACTGGGCAGGAAATAAATTGAGTTTGTTTTCTGATTACAAGCCGCTAGAATGCGATTTTGATTGAAATTCTGAATCTTCAACGAACAAAGAATGTTCAAACAAAAGAGACTACTCTTCAACAGAAGAGCCTGATTGTCAATCAATGGAGAATTTTATTCACCGCAAGAAAAAGAAACTAAACTACACGCTTTATTTTTTTATGAGAACGAATTAACTTTTAATCAGATGTAGTTTACTTATTTCATGGTTCAATCAGTCCAGTTCGCAATTAAGTAGATAACTTCACCCTAAAGAAAAATAGTTCTAAATAAAATTATCGAGTGCCAAGCTTTTTATTGTGGACTGTATGCTTTGAAATCCAAACTAGATAAAATGTGTCACAACTTGTGCAAAAAAAAAATCTCCAACGTTTTTCAACTCAAACAGCTACCTAATTGAGGCAAAAAATTAATCAACTAAAAATAAAAAATACCTGAGTTTCATGTCCTCTTTCTGACACATCGTGGCTTTGTAGCTGTTGCCGCCTGATTGGGTGTTTTTTATTTATTTTTTTTTGCCTTGATAAGGGTGTATGATTGCCGAAACGTTAGTGACTACTTGCTACAAATGTTTTCTTATTGTGATTTGATAATTATTAATATAAAAAAGAGAAGAGAATGGATTGTGTGGGCTGCCTTCTCATTTTTATTTCCTCTTTTTTATTTTTGTCGAAAAAGGGAACTTTTTTCTTTTCTTTTTTTGGAGAAG
>JAAAKG020169900.1:0-27656 GCA_010014905.2 Druon quercuslanigerum | reverse complement strand
CTCCACTTTCTTAATTCAATTCTGACCTCCTTCTTTTTCTCTTTACACTCCTCATCCCATCCACTTCTATTCCTCTCATTACTAACTTCATTTTTGTTTGTTGACTCTAATCCTCTTTTTACTACCTCTATCATTTTTTCCATCTCTTTGTCTACATTTTCCTCTCCCATTTTGATATTTCTAACCAGTTCAATTTTCTCTTAGAGTTCATTAAAAAAATTAGGTCATTTGAAAACTTCTCATGAATCTTAAGAAATTTTTTTTTTCTTTTGACACCTTTCAAAATCTTAAAAAACTTCTTAATTTTGTTAGAAAATTAAAAAAAAGTCTACATTTGAAAAGTCATATTTTGCAATCTTTAAAAAATTTCCCAGGAATCTTAAAATTTTTTCTTTTAATTCTCATGGAACCCTTCAAATTTCAACTTTCCTAAAAGATTATAAATCCTCAAAATCTTTAAATTCTAAAATTAATCTTTTTAAAATAATAGAATGATTTCCTCGGATTTACTTGACTTTTGTTAAAGAAAAACTGTTATAATCGCATTCAGAAACTCAATATCTCAAAAATTTTTTATTTTTTATTTAAACTCAAGATTACATTTATTATCGCAATCCGCAGTATAGCCGCGACTTAAATCAGCAAAACCTTATCTCGGAAGAGGACTTCTGCCTTATCTTTAATTAGTGATTTCGATTTTACAAAATGTTTTTTTTGTTCTTTTAAACAATTGCGATTTTGTTGGTTATATCCAGTTCTGTAGTGCGATTAAAGTTTTTATATGAAGTTTAAAAGAACAAATCTATATTAAAAACTATCTATATATTATTTTGATTTTTGATAGTATAATTCGAATGTTATGATAAATAACAGATAAAGTTAATTTATTTTGTTGAAAATTCATCAATTTTGTACAAAAGTCATTTTTTTTGTAGAAAAGTCGTCTATTGGGGTTGAAAATACATATATGATGGTAGAAATTGTATCTTTTTTGGTTAAAAGATAACCAATTTTTGTTCAAAAATAATCTATTTTGATTGAGGATCCAACAATCAAATTAAAATACTTTTTGGTTGAAAATAGTACTACTTAGTTGTAAGTGGAAACACTTTGTTAAAAACTCATTTTGTGTCGATGATTCAACATTTTAGTTGAGAAAACTTTTTTCTATTCTATATGTAAGTATTTTAATGAAAACTAATATTTTTTTCGTTGAAAATTAATTCATTTTGTCGCAAATTTCTTCAAAAATTTAAATATTTGGTTGGAAATTCATGTATTTTGTTGAATATTAATTTTTTAAATGAAAATTAATTATGTATTCCATTTTTTGTAGAAAATGTATCTTCTTGGTAGAAAATTTAACCATTTCGTTGAAAAATGATTTCATTTATAATTATTTTATTTATTTTCGTTTTTTAATTGAAAATGTATGTATTTTGTTAAAAATTATTCTTTTTTATTTAAATTTGATCTTTTGGTATGACAATTCAATTACTTGGTTGAAAGTTCGTTTTTATTTCTTTTTATTGAAGATTCGTCACTTTAATTAGAAATTTATTTACTGACTGAAAATTTAATTGGCAATTCTACGTTCTTTTTATTGAAAATCAATCTTTTTTTTTTTTAAATTTTATGTATTTTGTTAAAAGATTGCCTTTTTTGGTAGAGAATTCATTTTTTGTCTTAAAAATTCAACTGTTGGGCTAAAAATTAATTTTTTTGTCTTTTTTAAATTTATCATTTGAGTTAAAAAATTTATATATTTGACTTAAAATAGAACTATTTTGTTAAAAATTAGTTTTTTATTTAAAAATGTTTTTTTAAATGAAAATGTATCTATTCCGTTTTTACCTGAAAATCTGTCTTTTTTAGTTAAAAACGCAATTAATTTTGAAATATAAATTTTTTACATTAGCATTACTAATTTTCTAGATTTTCCAACAATTATTTATTTAATTCAGTCACAAAATAAATGAGTTTAATGGAAGTATTTTAAAATAGATTTACTTATTTATTAGTATTGATATTTTTTTTTGTTAGCATTTATTTTAAGAACTCACAAAAATATTTTCAATTAAGTTTACTGTTCTGTATAAAAACATTATGTAAATGAAGCTATTAACTTATTATTCATGAATAACATGCTATAAGCATGGAGGAAAGTAAAATGTCAAGTGCTATCTGACGTTTAAAATATAAAAAACAACACTATTCCTTATCACCTAAATTCGACGCAATACATCGTATTTATAAATAATTTCAAAAATTGAACCTAAAATTAATAGAATTTTAAAATAAAAATAATAAAATATTATTTTGTATTTGAAATTCGGTTTGGATCTGAATATAAATTTGCATTCGGTCTAAAAAAATTCGAAAGTGCTTTAAGAGTAAAAAATAAAAAATAATTATTATTCAATTATTAGTAATGAAAATATAGTCTGATGAAATATTGAAGTAGAATTATATGTTCATGTATTTTCGTTTGTTTTTAGGATTTTCTACTATCATGAGCCCCCACCATTCCTTCAAGAGTCAAGACTCGTGTCTGAACTATCTCAGTATATATTACTCAGATTGATACCAACTGCTCAGTTTTCTTTCGTACTTCTGATTTTTTCGTCTTCCATTATTCGATTCTGCATATCGCAAGAGGAAATCGTAGCTGGTATGTACATTCAAAAGTGTCCGTATTATAATACTTTTACCGTTTTATTCCTTCATTTCAATCGTTTTAATTATAATGTTCTACTTCTCTCAGTCTTTTTTTTTTAACAAAATATGTTTTGTAAAATTATTTTGAATTTCAGCTTTTCGTTGAACAGTATTATATAAATTGCATTCAAGATTTGAAAAGTTCATTTAAATCCCATACAAAATATGGATAATGAAAGTTGAACACCCTTTGTCTTTTCCTTTTTATTATTTATTAATTCTATAAAACAAAACATTTTTTAATTTGGTACGGAATTTAAAATAAAAGCTGCAGGTATTCTATGTGTGTTTTATCTTAGGTCTCTAATGGAAACCCTGAATTATATTATTGTCCGATTTGTCAAATATCGTATTTTTCGAATTATATTTGGCTCAAAGTGTAAATACATAATAAGTCATTTTACTGGTTGTTACCAGATCAGTAGTCTGAAATCGTAATGGTCAGGCAAAAAAGCAGTAGATTCAGGGCTTATCTTCAGCCTTGCTTGCAAAATAGAACATGAAAAGGATTTTTGCAATGCAATCAATATTTCTTTTTCCTTTTTATAATTAAGTATTAAGGTCAATTCATCGTGATATCAATTATAATTGCAACTCAGATCAGTTTAAATTGTTTTGTTATTATTTCTATACTATTTTCAAAGTCATTTTTTATTTTTGGTAAGTTAGAAAAAGAACAATTTGCATATCTGACCAAAAATGTTTGATAATAATTTAATTTTGCACTTTTTGGAATTTTTCGAAGTTGAAATCGAAATCTGAAGCCACCCTGGAAGCGAAAGTCTATTTTAATTTGCAGAAATTTAATCATACTTCCGTCATCAATCGCGCGCTAGGCGCTCGGTCAGTTTTACACTCAGACGGGAAAAGTAATTGTTACCACAAAATAAAAATTTCGAATCACTTTTTATTTTTTTAAAGTTTTTTAACATCTGAATTCGAGTTAGAATTAGATTCGGAGATCTGAGAAGAAGGAAATAAGTATTATCAGTTTTTCTTAAAGTTATATAAATATAGTTTTCCTAAGACTAGACAATTTTACATAATGTTAGGAAACTTTCGATTCAGTTTAAAACGTATTTAGTACTTTTCAAATTTTCGAAGGACTTTATAAATATTTTATAAATTTTGAAAAATAGATCCATGTTTTAAAATATTTTTAGTCTCGACATTTTTCAAAAACTTGAAATTTTCAGAAATATTTTGAACTTTTACGTAAAACTTAATTTTTTTAAACAAATTTTTTTCAAATTCGCCAGGAATTTAAAGAAGTTTTTATGATTCTCTAGAAACCTTTCAACATTCTGTAAAAGCTACTAATGTTTTTGTTTAAAATCTTTAAGTTTTCATTCTCTTTAAAAATGTTAAAAATCTTTTCGACAATACTTCGGAAATCTTTTGAAATTTTTTGACGTCATTTGAAATTTTCTCCTAAAATTAATCTTTAAAATTAAAAGTCATTTTACATTTTCGTAGGAATATAAAGAAAATTTTTCATTTTCTTGAAACCTTTCAAAAGTCTAGGTTCTTTTCTTTGAAACCTACCTTTTTTCGTTTTTTTGGAACCTTTACAAGTTTTAAATTATGTTTGAATAGTCTAAAAACTTCTAAATCTCCTAAACCTACTTAAATTTTTTCTAAATTTGATAATCTTGTAAAATTACAATTTAAAAAAAAATTGTATATTTTTTTTCAAAATTTTAGGAAATAACTTCAAATGTTTAAAAATATTGTTCAATTTTCTCTTAGAGTTCATTAAAAAAATTAGGTCATTTGAAAACTTCCTATGAATCTTAAGGCATTGTTTTATTATTTTGACACCTTTTAAAATCTTAACAAAACTTCTTAATTTTGTTAAAAAATTTTGAAAAAAGTCTAAATTTGAAAAGTCATATTTTGGAATCTTGAAAAATTTTCCCAGGAATCTTAAGATTTTTTCTTTTGATTCTCTTGGAACCCTTCAAATTTCAGTTTTCCTAAAAAATTTTAAATCCTCAAAATCTTAAAATTCTAAAATTAATCTTTAAGAATAAAACATAAACCAATAATTAAGAAAAATGTAAGCTCTTCAAATTTGTCAAAATTATAAAAAAGCTGCAATTTTTTTCGAGTTCTTCATTATGAATTTCTCCATAATTTACTTTTTCTGAGCTCTTTGAAAATGTGAAAATGTTTGAAAATTATAATGCGGTAGCAAAATCTGCAAATTGTTAAGAATAGAATTATTTCTCAATGTTAAAAAATCATTTACAATTAAAATGTTTTTCATTGCAGTAATGTTTAGAAGCATTTAGAAATCAATTTTATTATGAAACAAAGTAACTTATTTGGAAATTTGTTTACAAACTGAAAACAGCCATACCTTATATTCGCAGTAGTTAATAATTTACGCAGTGTCGTAACCAATCAGGTTTTCCACAACAATGCGTTACTATATTTTCTAGATATTTGATAACATCACAGTTTTTAGATAGGTCTATAGCATTATCAATCGCGCTCTACATGCAGGTGTAGTTTTTCGTTTTGAAAACGAAAAATGAATAATAATTATTTATTTTTTAGGTGCATTTGTTTTAAGGTTACTTCATTTTTTACATTCATTTTTTAACAACAAAAAAATCAATTCTCATCCACAAATGTAATATTTCATATTTCAGTTTAAAAAGATGTTACAATATAGTTCCAGATATTTCTATCGGAGTTTCAAGGTTAAAGAATTTGCAAATTCCATTTCACATAATTATGAAATAACTTTATTATTAAAATGATTAAAATATCATTTAAACAATTAATCCAGTTACAGATGGCACGCTTGCCCAAAATTGACACAAAAACGTTGTCTTCCTTTCGGCTCCTAAGCCCCGTTTTATCGGGCTTTTGCCGAGCGCTATAACTTTCGGCATTTTTCCCCGCTTCGTATTCGACACCAATCGACATCCACGAGCACTTATGTCACGACACTTCCGCCAACTTAGCTCTATGCAACGATTTAGTATCACTATAATTGTAGAGAAAGCTTAAAATGTTAAAGAGAATCTATAGATTCTTAGGTCTAAATTCCAAGGACTCGAAGGACTGTCATACTGGTCTTCAGGTACATTCAGTCCGCCTGAGCTGACCATCGGTGCTTAAAGTCTATTCTCAGAGTAATTAATTGATTCTTTCTTTTTGCATTGCCATTTTTAGGTATTTTTCTCACTCCATATCGATTTCCCAAATTAAAGTGTATATCCGTTTACTTACTTCCGTTTACTTTCATTTAGCATAAAGTGGCGTTCTTCACTTGTGAATGTTTGTGTGTCAAACCCTTCTTTTCTATTTCCAATTATTTGTCTTTCCATTTATTTAGTGTTTAATAATCTGCACATTGCCAACAGGTTATGGACCCAGGTACCCAGATATAGTATTAAACATTCATAAATGATGTCGGTAGACAAAGACGTTTTAGGGCAATAAAGAAAAACTAAAGTGACTAATTAAAAACTAAAGTGACTCAAAAACAGTGGGAAATATCGATGTATAGGTGCAGTTAAAGTGAAGAGTGAGCTTTGACATTGAACGGTGACAAACAAAAAAATGTGAGTAAGTGCAAAATAAAGTTAACAGTGATAACTAAGGAATAAAAATGAGTGAATCAGCTACGTTCGCTACGGAATACAGGATTTATAAAGGGAACAACGAAAATTCCCAAATGGAAGTGCAAGCTGGAAATGTTACGTACAGCTGAAGATTTGTGGCAGATTATCACTGAGGAAGCGCCAACAACGCCAGATACAGAAGTCCGGAATTGGAAGAAAAAGGATGCAAAGGCCCGAGCAAAAATAATATTGCTCGTGGAAAATGATCAGCTCACACATGTGAGGAACTCGAAGACTGCTCTCGAAGCTTGGACAGCGTTAAAGGATTACTACGAGAAGTCAAGTGCAAACGGTAAAAGGTATTATTTAAAGCGTTTGTGCAATCAAGTTATCAGAAGGCGGGGATCTCAAAAAACACTCAAGTTTGATGCAAGAAATCATAGATAAACTTGCAGCAATTGGGAAAGTCCTGGATGAAGGTCTATTCGTTTTAATGATCCTGAACAGTTGACCACCTTCTTATGAAACGCTCGTTACGGCACTAGAAACAAGACCCGAAGAACTTAAAATAACTTTTATTAAAGGAGGACTTTTAGAAGAATACAGAAAGTGTAAAGAAAAACAGACAGAAATTTGTTCGAGTGAAACGGCGAAGGAAGTATCAAGCAGCAGCAAATACAATTTGGTTCAGAAGACGAAATGTTTTTTTTTGTGAAAAGCCAGGCCATTAGAAAAAGGAGTGCAGCAAATACAGATACTGGAAGGCCAAAAAAAGAAGGAAAAAGTAAAGGATGTAGCTCAGAAAATAAGGCAAACATCTGTTTTTTGGCAAAGGAACACGAAGGCTCAAGCGACTGATTTTTGGATTCGGGTGCATCGAGTCACATGACGAACAGCCATGAGTTTTTCAAGGAATTTCAACCACTTAATACTACTATTAGCTTGGCTGATAGTAACAATAAGGCCAAGGTCCTAGGTTTGGGAAATGGTGCTTTAAAGTGTGTAAATGAAGGCGGCCATCCTTCGACATCAATTTACTTTCTGTACGAAAAATCACTCAAAAGGGTCACCAAGTGGTGTTCAATGACAATAACTGCAAGATAATTTCTGGAACAAAGACAATCGCTGTCGGAAGGGCTTATGGATACAATCTCTACAGAATGGTCACTATAGAAGCAGCATATTCATCGGCAACTAAAGATTTACACAATGAAGATTGTCAACATCAATGGCACAAAAGGTTCGGGCATCGAGACATTGAAGAAATCATGGAACTCGAAAATTAGGTGCGAGTGTTGCGTAAAAGGGAAGCTAGCTCGAAAACCATTTCCACAAGTTTCGGAAAGCAAGACAATGGCAACGTTGGATCTGATACATACAGATGTTTGTGGACCCATGGAAACCGCCACTCGAGGTAAGAAGCGGTACATTCTTACGATCATTGATGACTACAATAGATTTAAAACAGTGCATTTAATGGAATACAAGAGTCAAGCAACGCCCCTAATTAAAGAAGTTGTAGAATTTACAAAGACACAGTTCCAGAAGAAGCCTACAATAATCAGATCAGATCAAGGAAGGGAATATATAAATAATGATCTTAAAGATTATTTAAACAAGGAAGCGGTTCGCGTTCAGTACACTGTCGCTTACACACCACACAAAAACGGTGTAGCGGAAAGAAAAAACAGGTCTCTGTGTGAAATGGCAAGATGCATGTTAATCGATAAAGGTATGCATAAAAGATACTGGGGGAAGCGGTCAAAACGGCAAATTATTCGCAAAATCTCCTCCTAACAAATTGTCGCAAAAAAACACCGTACGAATTATGGTTTTCTATGAAACCAGATGTAAAGAATTTGCACATTTTTGAAAGTAAAGTTTTAGCACACATCCCTAAGGAACAAAGGCGTAAACCGGAAAAGAAGGCAAGAGAATTGACGTTTGTAGAATACTCTGAAACGTCAAAAGGATTTAGACTGCTGGACAAAAACACAGATAAGATCACAATTAGTCGCGATATTGTATTCAAGGACATCGAGGGCGATAAAGAAATAAATCGCAGTAAAGAAATAGTCACTAAGTACAAAATAAATGAAGTGAACGTACATATACGGAATGAAGTGTCGGAAGTTGATGAAGGACGGAAAGAAGAGCTAAACCAGATGATCGAGGAAATTCAAAGTAATCTCCAGCGAACTCGAGGATGCATCAAGATCCATTGATCAAAGAAATTCATCATCGGAGGATAGTGAAGAAACGGAGGAATGCCCACAACTTCCATTCAGGCACTCCAGCAGAAGCAACTTGGTCATCGACTTATTCCAAATGGAGAGCACCAGCGGAAGAGTAGATGGAGTCATTAAAGAAAAATCAAACATGGAATTTAATAGAGTCTCCTGCTGGAGCAAAGGTGATTGGTTTCAAGTGGGTGTTAAAATTAAAAAGAAGTAGTGAAGGTGATGTGACTAAACACAAAGCAAGGCTCGTAGCTCAAGGATTCTCACAAAAGTTCGGAGTTGACTACCACGAAGTCTTCGCACCTGTCGTGAGAGCTACTACCTTCCGGACGCTGCTGACCATCGCATGTAAAGACAAATTACAGGTGTACCATTATGATGTTAAGACTGCATTCTTGAATGGGGACTTAAAAGAAAATGTTTTAATGAAGCAACCAGAGGGTTTTAAAGTCCTAAGTGAAGAACATTTTGTATGCAAATTAAATAAATGTCTTTATGGTCTAAAACAAGCAGCAAAATCCTGAAACGAGAAACTAAATACGTCATTACAGGATCTTGGATTTACTCAAGGAAAAGCAGACCCTTGTTATTTCTTTAAAGAAATTCAGAAAGGAAAATGATATTTAATCAGCTACGTGGACAATTTAATACTCGCGATCAGAGACAAGGATCTAATTCTTCAAACCGGACAAGATTTAGAAAAGCATTTTCAATTAACCAACTTAGGAAAAGTAAAGCAGTACTTTGGAATCCAGATCGACCAAGATGCTGACGGAATTTTTTCTCTCAATCAATCACAATGCATTCAGAAAATGTTAAGAATAACTGGTTTACAGGAAGCAAAAATATCAAAAATTCCGTTAAATACCGGCTACGTTAAAACTAGAGAAAATGAAGAACCGATGAAAAATAATAATTCCTATCAAAGACTCATCGGAAAACTTTTGTATATCACAGTTAACACAAGGCCTGACATTACAACTTAAACCGATTGGAATGAGGCAAAAAGAGTCGCATGGTATCTTAAGGGCACCAAGGATTTGAAACTGAAGCTTGGCGATCCTAACATTGAAGAGGGTGATTCATTGGTGGGCTACGCAGATGCAGATTGGGCACAAAATAAAATCGACAGGAAGCCCAATAGCAACTACGTATTCAAGTTCAATGGAGCAACCATTAGCTGGGTTTGCAAGAAACAAGATAGTGTATCGTTGTCTTCGACGGAGGCGGGATATATTGCACTCGGAGAGGCAGCTCAAGAAGGATCTTGGTTAAGACAATTGTTAGCAGAATTTGGAATAACTCAACATGGACCAACGAAGATTTTTGAAGACAATACAGGGTGTTTAAAGTTAATTACAAATAAAAGACTCAGTGCCAGGACGAAATATATTGCAACTAAGTTTCATTATGTCAGAGATTTAAAGGATACAGGTATAATGTTTTTGGAATATTGCCCGTCAGAATTCATGTTAGCGAACATGTTGACTAAACCGCTTAATGCTATTAAGTTGTCAACTTTTCGAAAACAGTGCGGATTGATTGAGGACATAAAAGTTTAATTTTTAAGGAAGGGTGTTAGATATGCAACGATTTAGTATCACTATAATTGTAGAGAAAGCTTAAAATGTTAAAAGAGAATCTATAGATTCTTAAGCCTAAATTCTAAGGACTCGAAGGACTGTTCATACTGGTCCTTAGGTACATTCAGTCAGTCTGAGCGTAGCTATCGGTGCGTAAAGTCTATCCTCAGAGTAATTAAGTGATTCTTTCTTTTTGCATTGCCACCTTTAGGTATTTTTCTTACTCCATATCGATTTCCCAAATTAAAGTGTATATCCGTTTACTTGAATAAACCTACGTGTTTTATTTAGCACAAAGTGGTGTTCTTCACTTGTGAGTGTTTCCATTCATTTAGTGTTTAATAATCTGCACATTGCCATTAATCAGTATGAATAAAAGAAATATATTCCTAACATTCGACCATCCTAGCGGAGCTTGGTCCCCAAGCTATCAAAGTAAAAGAATAATATGAACAAAAATCTCTGTTCATCATTTTCTTATTACATTGTACAACTATCATACCTGACGGAAGGTTTTCGTTCCCATTTACTTCTTCGCAAGTTTACATTTTCGGGCCCTATTGTATTTACTTGATTGTATTGGGCTACAAGTTCTAAATCATTCGCCGGCTTCTCTTTCTTTCTCATTCTTGCTCATATCCTTGTTTACAGTCTCATTCGAATTATTACTTTCGTAATCTTTTTCGTCTCTTTCATCGTCGCTTTCACTTATATCATCTTTACATTCATCATTGTTATTCCACCCGCGCCAAATTTTAATTTGGCTCACATAAGCGGTGTTTTGTCCCCGCTTCCCTTTTGTTACCGAACTCTGAACTCCGTAAGTATCAGATGGCAATACGTAAGTATTATCATCACTGATCTTATATTTCACATTAAAAACTCGCGATTTATCATATCTATCTTTCGAAACTTTCGGAGCTTTTTCAATGACCTCTCTTACTTCATCTCGAACTTCTATTGGAAGACAATAGGTTTCCGAATTAACCTAGTTCTTTCGTTAAACCGTCTTCAAATCGCGGAACATAGCCATACAGCATTTCGAAAGGAGATTTTCCCGTAGGTCTGTTTACAGATGAATTCAAGTCTTGTCCTAACAGATTTTATTTGAAAGCACTTGGTTGGCAAAATTGGTTAAAGAAATAATGAGATCAATATTCGATTTTAAATTTCTATAAGTATCTAGGTGTGAGTAAGAGTCAAAATTATGAATGAAAGCATCGTTATGAGGAAAGTGAGTTTTCTAATCTTTGTCTGTTAGAATCTGTAGTTCGACAATTCCAATTTTTATTGTGAGCGTTAAAGTCTCCCACAAGTAAACAGCACCTATCGTGACCTATGTTATTTATGATTTTATCACATTCAATTTGATTCAAAACGAAACCGGGGGTTCTATAGCATGCAATTAGATCAAAGAAAGGATTAACATTATTTAAATGAATGTCGCAAAGTTCAACGGTATCACAAGGAGATTCTAAGGAGTCTAATTTAATGTACGCTAATGATTTACGTATTAAAAAGATGATGCCTCCTCCACGGGAGTGGGGGTGATCTCTTCTCACTGTCAGGAAGCCGGGAAACTGTACTTGAGTCTCAGGTGTCAGCCACGTCTCCACACAAATGAGAGTGTCTAACTCAGCCAAAAAGGTTTCGATTTCAGGGCGATTTTTTTTTAAACTTCTGTAGTTCTAGTACTGAATTCTTAAGCTTTTATTAACTTCATGATTCAGTATAATGTTAGTTAAAAATCACTGTCTTTGTAGCCGTCTGTGCTCTGCTCACTCTGGGAGTCTGATAATATGGTAGAGTCAGAAGAACTTAGGCGTGCAATTATTCTTTCAATACGACTTTTCAGGTTTTTTTCACTTAAATGAAAAATTACTTGTTCAAGCATTCTTGTAAAAGAGGCAGTGTCTGAAGTGTATTGTTTAGCTATGGAGGGAATATTTGATTTACCAAACGTGCTAACCAGAAAATCTGTAAGCTGACTGTAGTTAAGAAGGTAATTATTTGCACTGGTTACATGTTCTTTCGCTGGATTTAATTGTAGCTCGACTTCTTTATTGTTTACAATTCTTCTGTCGAAGAGTTTGAGCTTCTTGCTATTTTGTGTGTTGCGGCCGAATAGTTTTGTATAAATTAATTCGCTTCACCAATTATTTATCTTTACACTATTTCTATTTTTGATATTGTTTCTAAACAATTTTGTATTTTTAGCATTTGAATAGAGCAATAGCTAACTCATAAAAACTGGCAAATCAGGGTTCCACAGGTCGACAAAAGTCTAGAGAATTCAAGACTGGAACATTCTAGAAGCATTAGAAAAATACAGACGCAATAGGCTATCTTTCTCTCTCTTTCTAAGGTACAAAGGTACCTGCACTTAGGTTAAAAATTCAGTCCTTTTTCTGCCACCGCACGACGCTCACTCCCTTGCAACGCTTGTAATAGAATAGTATTAAATATAGTGTTAATAGTTAATCTGTGCTCAATTATTAACACCTAGTAGAATCTTCTTAATTGTGTATCTTTTACTTTGGCTTTTATGTCGGTAGTGATAATTTTACCAGCTTCCGCAGTAGAAGAGCTTTTAGTAGAGAGGGTACTTGACGTGAACATGCGTTTACTATTCGGATAAGGGGGCAAAGCGTTTTCACTTTCTTTTTCGACTTCGGATGTAAGCTTGCTAAGCTCAGGAGATACTGTAACTTGATTAACTGCAGCGGCGTCCATGCAGCTGATTAAGATATCGTTAATCACGTTCAAGGATTTCACAACACTGACCTGCGTACTAATAGAGACGTTTTTAAAGTGCTTAGCCAGGTGACCCTCTTCTCGGCACAAAAATCATGAAAGTTTTTCTGCTGAAAGATATATATAATACGTTGTGTTGTCGAGATCGATAGGAATTGAAGGAGGGAGTTTTTTAATATCATCTGGATTGGCATACATTTGGCACCGGAAACTTAGAATATGCGAGAAGCTAGGGTCGTTGATACCAGCGCGAATATATGTTATTTGCGAGCATGGAGAGACTTTAATCTTTGTCAGCTCAACGATGATTCTTTCATTAGGGATTATGGGACAAGCGTTTCAAAAAATAATACATTTGGCTTTAGAAATTAAAGGTCGAATTTCCAGTGAATATGAGCTGATAATAACCTTCTTTCCGCCTTCAGAAAGTCTGTCAGTGGTTACCTTGCTGTTAATGTATAAGTAGATTCTGCTGTAAGAAATACGTGATACAAAGCGTATGTTTGCAGGGTCAGTTAGTTTGCCAGTATGAATTGTATACTCATGGACAGAGATACCCTCTATAGCGTCGATTACGATAGCTTGATCTTTCGTTGGCACTTGAATTTGTTGAGCAGCGTGGGAATAGGAAGACCTGAATTATTTTGACTGTGGTTGATATGAACTTTGAGGTAGAAAGAACATTTTGATGCAAGTGCTTCTGAACTAGAAGCTCCCGCTGTTTTCTAACGAGTTGGCTTTAAAACGCCGTAAGAAAAAGCCACCGACTCTGTCGAGTCAAGGAATTTAATAATCACAGACACAGCACACATAAATACCCGAATTAACTCACCCCCACGTCCGAACACAACGGTGTCTTAGACATCTCGATCTAAAACATTTATTCTCGCGTTTTTCGGTACAACTTTTAGCGAAACGACCTATTTTATTATATCGGTAACACTTACGTGAATCATCTGTGTTCGCTTTCTCGTTACCTGATTATGACGCTTGCTGATTAGATGGTTTTCAATCCGTTGTCCATTTTCGATGTGAAGTTGAAGACTGGGAGGGCTGCAAAGACGATTCTTTCTTCTTTGATGTGATGCGCTATTTTCTAGCTGTTTTTAGCGCCTCCATTTCCTGGATGTTCTCCAGGAAATCATTGAGATCGAGATAACCCGTTGCCATTAAATTGCTGGCAAGATCCTTTGACCATAGACCGATGACGATTTGTGTCTTGATTTCTTTAAACGTTAGTTTATATGTATGTTTATATTTATATGTTTATATATGTTCCTTTAAATTCAGATATGAACGTTTTCCAGTCAACAATCTTGTCCTGGCCGCTGAGGTACCAATTTGCTGCCTTTATCAGATGAGACCTCGCAGTCTCAAAAGCAACATTTTCCGTCCAATGATGCAGTATAGCTGTGGATTCCAATTGTGTTAACCATGATTTGGCCAGGCAAGACTCTGTACATATTCTCTCTTGGACTATCTTGACTAACAAATTCCGTCAAAATCGAATTTTGTTTCAACAAAGCAGTCATCGCTGCCAACAGCTGATTCATTTAATTCCCAGCGTGCTGTTGTTGAGGTTGAAACTGAGCACAACTTTGCACATGGTTATTATTCGCTCTGGAACTTGCTGGAATGAATTATGTTGCTGTTGGTTCAATTGCTGTTGTTGAATTTTAAATTCAAGCATCGCTCGTTCTCTTTCAGCCTCTTAAAGATTCTGAAGTTCAAGAGCCGCTTGTTCTCTTTCTCGCTTATACTCTGGTGAATTCATTTTGACACGTCACTGATATATAAGTTATAGTAGGCTATCACTTTATCCTGATTCTTCCTCAATTATCTTCTGTATATGGACTTAGTCCATCCACTGTTGCCAACACTTTCTTTGTCTCGGTTGCCACGCTGGCACGTTTAATCTTGCATGACCGCCATTTTCAAATATGCTTGGAAAATTTCACTTTAGGCTTATTTCACTTAAGAAAATAATTCCACCACAGTGAGAAGAATAGGGAACTCTTTTTAGTCAACCCCACACTTAGAAAGTTTGTTATAACAAATAATCCAGTTACAGGCGGCACGTTTGCCCAAAATTAACACGAAAACTTTGTCTTCCTTTCGGCTCCTAAGCCCCGCTTTATCCATCCATCTATCCATCCATCCACGAGTGGTCTCGATTCGACAGACTTTTCAGCCACTCTCAGCCACTCTCAACTACGCACGTATGCATCGACACTTCTGCTAGCTTAACTTTAGAGACAATAAGTATGAATGAAAGAAATATATCCCTAACAAAGATTTTTATTATAAATCAAAAACAGTTGCAATCATAAAAAAGACCAATCTTAAACACAATTGTTTAATCCTTAAACAAAAATATTAATGTACAGCTATTTTAATTTTTAACGAAAAAAGATAAACTATTTTCCAAAAGAGATGGATTTTCTACAAAAATAAACTTGTTGAGAAAGTTGTAGAACTTGTAATGAAAAAGATTAATTCTAAAATAAAGTTAATAGTTGATATTTGAATTCAAAAAAAGATTGTAACTTTAAATTAAAAACAGTATAATTTATAATAAAATGAATTTTCAAGAAAGAAGTTGAATCCTCGACCAAAAAGATGCATTTTCAACCAATAAGATTAATTTTCTGTCAAAAAAAGAGAGATTTCCAACAAAATAGTTACATTTTTAACCAAAGGGATAAGTTTTTAACTAAAATGATGAATTTTCCACTAAACAAGTGAATTTTTAAGTAAGTAGTTTAAATGTTAGCAAAGTAGTTTAATTTTTATAAAAAAGATAAATGCTTTTAAAAAATACAATAGTTGATATTAAAATTAAAAAAATATGTAAATTTTTAATCAAAAAGAGTTGAATCTTATAAAAAGTCGAATTTTCAACAAACTATCGAATCCTCAGCCAACAAAAATTTGAATTTTAAACCAAAAATCTACAATTTTATTGAAGAAATATGAAACTTCTACGAAAAGAGGTGAATTTTCAAACCAAAAAAACAAATACACCCGAACTCCTGTATAACGATGTCCTCTATAACGATGACTCCTGTACAGCGATGCGCGGAACTCCTGCATAACGATGGAAATTCCTTTCTACTCATCCCCACTTTTTCCATTGGCAGGTTGAGATATCGATAACTATCGACCATTTTCAATCGATCAACAGCGCGCAACTACAAAAGCGTCGCGGTGGTGGGGACCCCTCTCTGCATCGTTATACAAGAGTATCCGGCGCCCGAGCGCATTGTTATACAGGAGTTCGAGTGTATTAAACAAAATTGTTGAATTTGCGACCAAAAAAGATTTTTCAGTCCAGAATAACAAAAAATTAGGCAAATTACAATTTGAATGAAAGGATCATTTTTAATACAAAATAAGAATTTTGAATGTATTTATTTTTTAATTTTCGTTGTTTCTTTGCTTTAAGGTTGTATAAATATAAATTTCTTAAGTTTCTCTAGAAAATTCATTTTTTTTAAACATTTCAGAAATCTAGAGAAAGTGTCTAGATAATTTATAAGAATTTTTAATAGGAATTTACCAAATTTGATCAAAAATTTGAGTAGTTTAAAAGATATTTGGGATTTTTTGACGATTGAACAAAATTTTAGAATATTTGGTCAATTTTCTGAAATCTTTCAATGTTTTAAAATCTTTTTAAATATTCTCTGAAAATTAACTTTTTAAAATAACGAATCACTTCAAATATTCCCAGGAATCTTAAGAATTTTCTTTTATACATTGAAACCTATCAAAATCTGTCAAAAAACTTCAAACTTTTATTTCAAAATCTTAAAAACTCTAAATTTGTTTGAAAATTTTAAAAATCTACTAAATATCTTTAACAGAAATTCGAATTTTGTTCGAAAAATCTTTTAAAATACTTTTCAAATATTTAAAATAATTTCTTAAGATAAATGTTGTATAATCAAATACCATAAAGATTTTCCGAGAAATCTTAAGACAATATGGTTGTTCTATTGAAACATTTCAGAAATATTACAAAGCTTGTAGAGTGTTTTTTATAAAAATCTACAATTTGTTTAAAATTGGTTGAAATATTTACAAGTGCAGTTTTTTTATATCTTTTCAAAACTTCGAAAACTTGAAAAATTCTTTAAAAATCCCTTAAAATCTTCCAGGTTTTTTTGTGAATTAAGATATTCTAAATTGTTGTCCAAAATTTCAATTAGTGTAGCAAAATATGTTAAATACATAATTGTTTCCATTTATTAAAGACAATTACTATTAAAAGCTCTATTGTCAAAAATGTTTATAAACATTCAGAAATAAATTTTATCAAGAAATAAAACTACTTATTTGGAACTGGAACTGAGAGATTCATAGTTAGTTGATGTTTTATACTGAGAAGTTCACCAACCTTCAGCAGCATAGTATATTAGATATGAAAATCTTTGAAGTACTTTAAAATTCCGGCGTGCTTGTGTACAAATTCCTTAAAACCTTTTAAATATTATAAAATTTCGTGAAATTTTACAAAATCTGATATTTTCTAAGATCTGAAATTATAAAATCCTTGAAAATAAGCGCATAAGTCTAAAGGATTAAATAACAAAGTTTTTTATCGTAAATTAATTTATGATATAAAAAGTGTACGACCCCTTCCCCCTTCGCCATCCCTGACAAGCTAAATACAATAATCAAATATTTTTATTAACTAAAATTATTTGTTATCTGTAAAGTTTCTATAATTATTATTCGAACTTAAAATAATTATAATCGAAAAAAAAATTCAATCAGAAACATATATTTTTTCAATTCTTGTTACTTTTAAATCAAATAATAATTTTAGAAATTTTAAAAGCTCAAAATAATTTTTCATATAAAATTTTTTTTGATTATTGTGTTTTTAATAAATAAATATACTTCATATACAAAATTTTAATTGTTTGAATTCGGTAATTTTAAATTTGGCAATATTATAAACTGACAGGAATGTTATCATTTGGAATTTTTCCAATTCGGAACGTTTGTTATTCGGGATTTTTTAGTCGTCCCTTTTATTAAAAATGATTCAGCTAAATTTTAATTTTGTTCGTAATTTTTGCAGAAAAGAAGGGAATAATATGGATAGCGTGTTTCGTACTCGTTCTTTGGGAGCAGCAGCTGAGGGTGTGAGAGATCAGTATGCAGATGGAACAGCAGCCAAAGTTTGGGAAGTCTTTATCGGCGATAAGAACCAGAGGAAACAAAATTACAAAAACTTCCTTGTAGGTCTTCTTCGAGAAAGAGGATGCCGTAGAATTTTGGACGTCGCCTGTGGAACAGGAGTTGATTCTATAATGCTTCTTGAAGAAGGTTTCGAAGTCGTCAGTGTTGATGCTTCAGATAAAATGTTGAAGTATGCCTTAAAATCAAGGTGGAACAGGAGACACGAACCTGCTTTTGATAAATGGGGTAGGTTGAATTTTATCAAATTAAATTACGCTCTATTTCGAAATGTGAAACTAATTATATTTTTTTCAAGTCACTTTTCACTTACTTTTTTTAAAGGAAAAAGTGAATTTAGTCACTTTTCTTTTAATAAATTAACCCAGGGGTTACGATTATACCTATTTCCGATTTTTCATGAATTCTTCAGCAATATTCAGAAGATTTTAAAGGATTTGAAATATTTCAGGATATTTTATGATTTCAAGGAACTTTTGATACATTTCATTAAATAAAAAGATATCAAAGGATCTTCAAGATTGTAAGGTATCTTAAAAGTTTCCGAGAAATTTTCAAGAGCTTCAAGCTATTGTAAGGGGTTTCAAGAGATTTGAAAGACTTTCAAATATTTTAGGGTATTTTAAGATTATAAGGAAGTTTTAATACATTTCAATAATTTGAAGAGATTGCAAAGGATTAAAAAGATTTTAGGGTATTTTAAACGTTTTCTAGGTTTATTCAAACGATTTAGAAAATTACAAGGGATTTTAAAAGATTTTAAATGCTTTAAATTTTTGTAGAGTATTTTAAAATATTACAACAAATTTTAAAAAGAGTTTAATAATTTAAAGTTATTTCAGAAGAATTGAAAGATTTCGGGGTATTTTTAAGACATCCGAGGAATTTTTAAAAGTTTTTAAAGGTTTTAAGGGATTTATTTATTTTTATGCATGAAATCTATACTAAACTGTGGTATGAAAATTCTTTTAATATCAGACTTCATACTCTCTACCGTAATCTGACCTTAACCTCTTTTTTTAAAAATTCTTATTTTTTCTCTAAATTTCAAAAAGCTCTCTTTTTCTTGTTTTTTGCTCAAGTGCAAACTGAATGAATAGAACCGAATTAAAAAATTTAACTATTTTTGGTTGAAAGTTAATTCTTTTTATTTGAAAGATCTATTATAAAAAATTTTGTTCAAAATTCATCTTTCTTGGTTAAAAATTTTATTATTTATTTAAATTTTATTTATTATTTCAGTATTTTGTTGAAAATTTGACTTTTTGGGGTAGAAAATCTTCTTTGGTAAAAAAAGTCCTCTTTCTTGAATGCAAATGAACTTTTTTGTGAACAATTTAACTCTCTTTTAAAAAATCTGTCTATTTGGCTTGAAAATACAACTGTTTGGTTGAAAATTAAATTTTTTGTTGCAAATTTTGTTTTCAGAATCAAAAAAATTTGTTGACATATCATATGTTTGATAGAAAATTTGAGTATTTCGTCGAATAATAAGTTTTTAACTGTAAATTTAGCGATTCTATTTTTTACAAAAAATTTCCTTTTTATTTTAATAGAAGCTTCAAATATTTAGTTCAAAATTAATTTATTCTGTCAAAAATTCGTCTTTTTCAGTAGAAAATTAATCTTATTAGTTGAAATTCAACTTTTTATTTGAAAATTCAATTATTTGGTTGAAAACTAATGTTTTTGGTTGAAAATTTAACTATTTGGTTAAAAATTCATCTATGCTATTCAAAATTGATCATTTTTGATAGAACTATTATCCTTTTTAGTTAAAAACGCAACTGTCTCGTTTGAAATTGAACGTTTTTGTTGAAGATTGATCTCGTTTCTGATAAAAATTTTATATTTTTTGGTTAAAAATACAACTTATTAAAAATTAATAATCGGTTTTGGTTGAGGATTCAACTATTTAGTTGAATTTTGTTGAAAAATAATTTATTTAAATGGAAATTTAACTATTCTATGTTTTATTTGAAATACAACGTTTTAGTAGAATATTAAGCTTCTTGCTTGAAAGTTCAACTGCTTGGTTGAAAGTTTAACTACTTTGTTAAAAATTCATCCGGTTGAAAATTTCCTTTTTTTGTTGTTGAAAAGTCGCTTTTTAGATCGGAAATTTAACTATTCCGGAATTAGGATATTATTATATTTTAAATTTGATTTTTTATAGTATAAAGGATCAAATCTAATTTAGATTTGCTCTCATCGATGTAAAAGTGAAGTTGTAGTTATCATGGAAGCGGAAGTCTGTTTTAATTTTCTAAAATTTAATCATAACTTGTCATGCCTTGTCATGCTAGATATGTAAAATTTATTTAGTCAATGATCTGAGAGAACCTTACAGTAAATATGCACTTCCTAGAATTTTTTTCTAAATAATAATGATAATTTTTCAAGGTGTTGGAAATTCATCTATCTATTAGAAGGATAAACTATTTTGCTGAGAAACAATTTTTTTAACTCGTAATTGAACTATTCCATTTTCGTTTAAAAATTAAAATTTTTTGTTTGTTAAAAATTTAACTTTGCGTTAAAAAACTTGTATTTTTCGGTAGAAAATAAGTCTTCTTAGTTGAAAACTAATATTTTTATTTGAGAATTTAACTATTTGGTTAAAAATTCATCTTTCTTGTATAACTTTGTTATTAAAAATTCTTTGACTTGGTTGAAAATTAATAATCTGATTGAGATTCTAAAAATAATATGAGAAAGTAATAACCAAAAAATAAATACTAATCAAAAGTAATTCTGTAACTATACCGGTAGAAACTTCTTGGACGACTGAAGAATCTCGAAAAATAAAATTCGCGACACTGTAAAATTGCCGAATTGGAAAATTCCTGAATAATAAAATTTTTGAATCGGAAAATTCCCGAATTGGAAAATTCTCGATTGATAACATTGCCGAACAGTTTATAATATTACCGAATATGTAAATTCCCGAATTATAAAATATCAGAACTAGAAAATTCCTGAATTACAACAGTCCCAAATTGAAACAATTAAAAATTTATATATTTGAAATACAGCAATCAAATATTTGTACAAAAAAATCATTTCTAAGCTTTAAAGTTCTTAAACTATTGTTATTTTAAATTCAAGAAATAATTTCAGAAACTTTAAACATTAAAAATAATAATTTTTTGATAAAAAATATTTTTCTATTGTATTTTTAATAAATAATATCGAAAACAAATTTTTAATTGTTTAAATTAGATAATTTCCTAATTCGGAAATTTTCAAATTCAATAAGATTATAAACTGTAGGGAATTTTCCAATTCGGGATTTTTCAGACGTCCCAAACTTCTTTCGCTAAATCATGATAAAATGAATTAACATTTTTCAAAGACTTTATTCAAAGATTCGTTTTAATTTTGTAGCTTGAAAGCAGATAGTTATTAACTCTTTTAGCAAATTGAAACGAATAAAGATTTATTAGAATGAGATAAGATTGTAAACATGATTTTTGATGAAAGTGCATGTCGATTTAAAACCCAGTGTCATCCGTAACTGATAAGGAAGAAATAATACAAGTGTAATTGAGAAATATCTTCATTAATCATTAGTTATTAATCATTACGTGCACGCGCTTAATGAACTTTAACGAACACAGAGTTACGCTTATTATCTCTTTTTTGTGTAAAAATAAAACAATAGGATGAGTGAATAGCTAGTAGCGAATGTGTTATCATTATTGAAAGTCAGAGATTAAATTCAAATGCAATTTGATCACAATTTAGTGCAGCTGAGCCTTTTTATTCAGTTTTCCTTACTGTTCTTATTATTCGTTTTTTTAATCTCCTAACATAAGACATATTTCGTTCTCAATAGGCTAGAAGTAAGAGCAAGAATATTTTCCTGTTATGAAATAATTTCTACAATCAAGGAATATGAAGATATGAAGAAGTATCTCACTTTTTTTTATATAATTTAAAAGGCAAGAGAAGGGATAACAAAGATAATATAGAAAATTTACAAGTATGCAATTGATTACTTAAATATGATTATATAAATAGTAAACATTTTTTGACACTAAGGTCACTCGAAAAAATTAGACTACGTTATTCGGCAATTTTGATTGAGAACTTTATAGCAGAGTATTTATCTCTATTTATAATTTAAGAGATTACGTAATCCTTTTTTGGGTAGTTATCAAATATTTTGTTCAAAACTTTATATTGTAGTATTAAAATGAAATTTGAAAAAGAAAAATGATCAAAAACAGGGGAAATAGGGCGATTTTTAACAAAAATAGGAAAATAGTAGGATGATTATATCTTATGAATAAAATTAATGTAAATACCATATTGAATTCAATATGAAATGATTCTTATTTCTAAGATTTCAAGATTTTTTTTCTGAAAAAACAAATTAACAGCAAAATAGTTTACTTTTTGAGTAGAAAGTTGAAAAATGCCTTTTGCACCATGAAAGATAATTTTTCTACCAAAAGTTGAGTTTTCAACTATTTTCACAAAAAAGTTTAATTTTCGACAAAAAAAGGCGACTTCATCGAAGTAGTTGAATTAGTTCAATTAGTTGAAATATTAAAATTCAACCAAAAACAGTTGAATTCTGAAGCCAAAAAGACGATTTTTTTAGAAGAAAGTTCAAAGATGAGTTTTCTGCCATGAAAGATAGATGTGTCATCCAAAAGGACGAATTTTTAACAAAACAGTTAAATTTTTTATCAAAAAAGATAACGTGAAAAAAAGATTAAAATTCAATCAAAGCAGTTGAATTCTCCAGCAAACAGGCGAATTTTTTAGAAGGCAGCTTAAAGATGACTTTCCTACCATAAAAGATGAATTTTGTATGCAAAAGAACGAATTTTTAACAAAATAGTTGACTTTTTGACCAAAAAAGACAACTTTAGTAAAATAGTTGGTTTGTCAACCTAAGAAATGCATTTTTAATTAAATGTTTGAATCTTCCAATAAAAAAGATTAAAATCCAACCATGGACATTCAATTTTTTAAGCAAAAAATACGAATTTTTTAGAAGACAGTTGAAAGATGATTTTTCTCAAAAAATAAGAATTTTCAACCAGTTGAATTAAACAACAAAAAAGCCGATTTTTATTAAAATATGTAAATTCTCAATTAAACAGATGAATTTCCAACTTCTACAAAAAGACGAATTTTGAACCAGTTGAATTCAACGAAATCAAAAACGAATTTATAAGCCACAAAGATGAATTGTCAGCAAAAAAATATTAGTTTTCTAACCCAAAATACAAATTGTCATCCTAATACATCTATTTTCTATCAAGTAGATACATTTTCTACTGATAAGCATAAATTTCCAACTTAAAAGGGAAGATTTTCAGTTAAAAATATTAATTTTGAACCTATAAAAAAACGAATTTTTAATAAAGAAAGTTGTCTTTTTGGCCAAAAAAGAAAAAAATTATCAAAGTAGTTGGATTGTCAACCTGAAGAGATAGATTTTATATTAAATGGTCGAATCTTCCAATAAAAAAGATTAAAATTCAACCAAAAACATTTAAATTTACTAACCAAAAAGACGAATATTTTAAAAGAGTTGAAGGATGACTTCTCTACCAAAAGACGAACTTTCAACCAGCTGAATAAAATGAAAAGAATTACAGATTTTTACTAAAATAGTGGAATTCTCAACTAATGGCGAATTTTCAAACAGTTGTATTAAACGAAAAAACACGAGTTTTCATAAAATAGTTGAATTCTCAACCAAAAAGATGAATTTTCAACCAGTTGAGTTAAATAAAAAGATAAACTAATTTTTTAATAAAATTGTTGAATTCTTAACCAAATGGTGAATTTTCATTGAACAATATTAATTTTCTAACTCAAAAGATGAATTTTTATGAAAATTCATGAATTTTTTACCAAATAGTTGAATTGCAAGCTTGAACTATAAAAAAGAACAGTCAAATTGCAATGTTCAGAGAACAAAATTATTTTTTAACAAACAAAAAAAAGAATTATCAACAAAAAAGTGATGTTTCTAGACAAAAATGTGAATTAAAAAAAAAAAATAACAAAGTAGTCCACCAGGAACATTGATGTTCTACTAAAAAGATGAATTTTGAACAAAATGCATCAATTTTGAACATAATTGATGAATTTTAAAGAAAAAAGGCAAATTTATCTATACAAAAAAGTTGAATTTTCAACATGAAAAGTTAAAATTTCAAGCCCAAAGGTTGAAGTTTTAACAGAAAAAGTTAACTTTAAACTAATAAAAATGACTTTTCTACCATGAAGGTTGAATTTTCTACTTTTCAAGAAAATAGTTAAATTATTAACCAGAAAAATAAAATTTCTACAAAAATTTTCAATTGTTAACAAAAAAAGATTTTAAAGTTGCTGAATTCGATTGTGTTTTTAAAAAATTTTAAATTGTTTTAAATTTATTTGATCTATTTTCACGTCGAATACAATTTTTAAAATTTTTAAATATTTTCCAATTCATTTGAATTATTAGATTTTAACTTGAATAATTGTTTTGAAATCTTATGAAATTATCCTGAATTTGTTACCCTTTTAACGTGAAAAAATTAACATATGACTGTGACAAAAGTAAAGTTAAATTATTAACCAGAAACATAAAATTTCTACAAAAATGTTCAATTTTTAACCAAAAAGATGGATTTGTCCAGCAGGAAGATTGAAATTCTACTAAAAAGACGAATTATAAACAAAATACATTAATTTTTAACGAAGTTATATTTATTATTCCAAATAGTATTATTTCAATAAATTTCAATTTCCTTTTACACTGAACTGTCAATTTGAATCTAAGTCGAAATAAATAAAGTTTTTCCTTATAAAATACCAATTTGTATCTAATAAAATGTTGTTGCAGTGATTGAAGAAGCTAATTGGTTGACTTTGTACGATGACATCGCTCATTTGATAGAAGATGGTTTTGACGCTGTGATTTGCCTAGGAAACAGTTTTGCGCATTTGCTTGACTCTTTCGGTGATCAGAGAGAGCAGAGGTGAGGAAATTGCAATATGATGAAATTGGAACAGATCGAGTAGCCTTGTCTTGCTAGATAGATCGCATTTGTTTAGTCAATAATTTCAGATAACATCACAGTAAATAGGCACTTTCTTGATTTTTTTTCGAACTTTTTTCTAAATAAGCGAAATAAGCTTTTGTTATAACAAAATAATTGCCTTCGAAAAGGAGCTTTCCATAATAATATGATAATAATAATAATGTGACTAAATCAACAATTTAGTCACATTATTATAATGCTATTATTGCAAGCTATCTTCTCAGAAGGCATGCACAACAATGTAATCGGAATATTTATTAAAATCTCGCGAAAGGCATATACAGATATTTAGAATTTGAATAGTACAAATTGAAATCTGTTTATGAAATCTTTTCTTTTTCGAAATCTATTTTTCAATTTATACTGCTACAGTATTATAATTATCAATTTAATTAATTTATTAATTAGTGCAAGGTTCTGTTAACATGTATAACCCAAGGGTGTAAACCATATTTTATTTTTATTTTGTATCTGGGTTGTCTTAAATTATTTTTCTATAAACAAAAAAAGCTTGGCTGGAGTCGATTCTGAAACAAATCCATTTCTTCTGTCAATAAATCGAAATACCCAGTACTATAAAAAAGCCTCTCATATAATAAGTTTCAACAGAAAAGATAGAAATTTACTTATAGCCACTTTTTTTACTCTAAAAACTTTTAGTTTTTTATTTTTTCAAGACTAAGATTCTCAAGAAAACAGAGATGAAAAATCGTTAAGGTGATAATTCTGTAGTAATTTTTTCAAGCAACTATTTTTCTCGTTTTTATTTTGGTATTACGATTTTTCAAAACGAGAAATTGATTTTTTTTCAAAAACTGCTTAGACGAAGATTTGTTTTATTAAAAAATAGTTGTACTTTCTTAAAACGCAGAATATAATTTTGGATTGGAAATTATATTAGAACAAAAATTTCCAAGTTGCTAACGTTCATATCTGAACGGTCTAAAATAACATTAGTCTTTAAATTTTTATTTGATTAATTTCAAAAGCATCAAGAGGTCAGGGAATTCCAGCGATTTAAAAAAACTGAAGTTGAAGTTAATTTAATTATTTTGTTTTAAATTTCAACAGTCCTGTTAAAGTCCTTTGTTTTGATTAAAAATTCAATTGTCTTGAAAATTCGTCTTTTTGGGTTAAAAATTACTCTATTTGGCTAGAAATTCGATCTTTTTGTTAAAAAACCACAAGTATTTGGTGGGAAATTAATCTGTTTTGGTTGAGAAATCAACTATTTTGTTGAAAGTTCGTCTTTTTTAGTTGAATTCGACTGTTTTTGATTTTAAATTTGAATCTTTTTTTGTTAAAATATAAAAAAACATAGTTAAAACTTAAACTATTTGGTTGAAAATTCCTGTATTTTTTTTTAAATTATCTTTTTTGGTCGAATATTAATCCTCTTGGTGACTAATTCATTTTTTTTGGTTCAATATTCGTTAAAAAAACTTCATTATTAGGTTTATAATTCTTTTAAAAATTCAAATCTTTGGTTGAAAATTCGACTTTTGTGGTATAATATTATTCTTCGTGGTGACTAATTTATCATTTGGTTTAAAACTTAACGATTTGGTTGAAAATTCCTGTATTTTGTTTAAAATTTATCTTTTGTTGTAGAATATTAATCTTGTTGGTGACTAATTAATTCTTTGGTTGAAAATTTAACTAATAGGTTGAAAATTATTGTAAACATTCAAATATTTGGCTGAAAAAACATATAGTTTGTTAAAAATTGATCTGTTTTGGCAAAAAATTCATCTTCTTGTTGTAAAATTTATCTTTGTGATTGAAAATTTAACTTTTTGTCAAAAATTGATCCTTTTTTACATAAATTTAAGCTTCTCAGTTGAAAATTGATCTGTTTGGTTGAAAATTTATCTTTTTTCCGTTGAAGATTTATCTATTTTGTTAAAAATTGATATTTTTTTTAGAAAATTCATCTATTGTGTTGAAAATTCTACTATTTGGTTAAAAATTAGTTTTTTTTTTACTAAAGATTTAACTATTCCGTTTTTTGTGAAAAATTGATCTTTTTGTTAGAAATTTAATCTTCTTGATCAAAAAATAAACTATTAACCTAAACCTAAATAATTTTTTTTTCTGACAATTGAGTTATTTTACTTTTGGACAAAAATTGATTTCTTTGGCTGAAAATTTAATTATATTATTAAAAATTAATTTTACTTTGGTTGAAAAGGATCCCGCACCAAATGTACAGTAAATGGCCTTTTGGAAAATAGTTATAAATATAATTTTGTTGTTGTATTTTCCAACCTGCAGACTAAAAATTCGAAGGAAAAAAAGTAAGAAAAATTAGAGTTTGTCGATAAACACTTGTCAAAGTTTCAATTTTTAAATATATTTTAATAGAAAAATTCTTATTTTTAGCTTAAAACCTCTTGATAGATTTGATTAAAAGTTTCACATTCACGATCAGACTTAACGAAACAAAAGTGAGATAGTATGGAAATCTATTTTTAATGATTGAATTTTTTTCATGTTTATATGCATAAAATTATTCTTGAA